>ML414498.1:6574-45231 GCA_005239525.1 Nicotiana knightiana | reverse complement strand
AGAAGTAAGTTCACCAACGGGGGAAACCATAACCTTAGACCTTTATCATCATTATTTACAACACATTGTTAGTAATTGCTAGTTATTATTATTGTCAGTAGAATTAGTAAAACATCACCAATTTATATTAAAAATTCTTGAGAGAATTTATTGAGTAAAAGTTGCGTATTCTAAAGACTTGATTGATACATAAATTCTCTGTGGGATCGACTCTGGGCATAATACCCCGGATTATATTTGCAACGCCCATTTAGTCGTTTAATAGACATAGTTGAGCGTGATCAAAAACTCTATTAGAGTTATAATCAAAGTTTATTGTCTTTGCTTGTATTTAAAATCATATTATAGAATTTGAAAGAGAAAAATAAAGTAAAATACTTACCTTAAATCCAGAATTTAATCATGAAGGAAGTTCATGGAAGAATTGACAATCATTATGCTCAATCCCAAAATTTTTACTCAATTGGTTAGACTCTCGTGCTGATAACATGTTATGAAACAACAAAAGAAGAAGAAGAGTATTGCAGAGAAAGAGAGATAGAGAGAATTCTTATTGATTTTGGATCAATTACAATGGAATAGAACTCCTCTATTTATAGGAAAAAAGTGACTTAGCCACCAAGTAACAAACCTTAAAATCTCTCTAAAATATTGACATTCACCATAAATAAAATACTATTTATAACATAGACATTCTTGAATGTCGACGTCAACCTTCAAGAAGCTAGTGTACAAGATTGAGATGCGAAGACTCAAGGATGTGAATTGATGCTCTCATAAGGGGAGTTAATACGCGTTGTACTCTTTTTCGCTTACAAGGTTTTGTCCAACTGGGTTTTCCTTGCAAGATTTTTAATGAGGCAACCAAAAGGCGTATTGTTAGATATGTGTACTCTTTTTCCTTCTCTAGAATTTTTTCCCGCTGGATTTTATTTTAGTTAACGTTTTAACGAGGCACATTATCTGTTGAATAGACATTCAAGGGAGAATGTTATAAATAGTATTTTATTTATGATGAATGTCTATTTTAAAGACTGTCTCAAAGTAGAAAATGGTGAATTCCATTACCATGTCAAGGTCGGAATAAATATATTACCATGTCAAGGTGGCCGATATGCTTTAAACCTTATTATTTGGATATAAATTTTAAGAAATTCTTATGGTTAATTGTTATAATGCTTTTGCATTAAATATACGATTTTGTGGGTTAATCTATTTTTTACCAATATATATAAGGTAAAATTCACATACAAGTTCCTAAATATTAGGAATTCTTACCTAATTCAAATAAGGAAAGATTTAATAACTAAAATTATAGGATTTTAGAATTCTATATATTAGGAAAACAATAATATTACTATTTTATCCAATGTAAAATAAATTTTAAAATCACACAAATATTGTTAAACTATGTGACTGAATTATAAAATAAAATTTTAAAAAAGCGCAAGCTCTTAAAATGATGAATATTGTCATATTTACCCGACGTAATAAAAAAAAAATTATGTCATGTAAGAGTATTTTAATGTCTTATCATAACTTTAACATATATGAGTTATGCATTTGCTTTAGTAGTTGAATAATATGTCGATTTGTATTCAAATATTATGCAACAATACTATATTCACCATGTTCTTAAGAATTAATTATGTTAGTTTAAATACCTAATAGTATGAATTTCATCTTATTTCTAGTGAAACTCAAATTGAAAAATACGGAAAACAACGAGATATATTATTAGATTTAGTTATCGTACCAAAAAATTCAATTGGATGGGTACTGTCTATATCTAACTAAGTTTTTTCTTGAAAGAAAACAATGATTGTCAAAAAAATTAAGGTAGAGAATTAACGTTGATTACTATTTTATCTAACATGAAGAATTTTGTACTGTAATATAATTCTCAAAAGGTATAAAAGTTTATTAATATTTTATGGAGATTTTGATGGGTACATACAATCATTACAATAGTGTTTAAAATATTTATTTTTATTTGTATACATATTTTAAGATATTTTATTAAGTTCCGATATAAAATTACAGTTAATTAATTAACATTATTTGTTAGTAATATTATACTGACATGGTACTTGAGTTCAACTGATTGAATCTTACTTAATTAAAAAGAAGATTGATGTTCTCTTTTATAACTTGAATTGGCGTTGTGACAATCATAATGTTGATACCGATATTTGTCACGAATTTATTGTTACAAATTAAAGAGAATAATTTAGTAAGATAAACTTTTAATTGACTTTGAAATTTTAAATATTATAATATCCTGCATAGATTTAGTAAGAAAAGACATAATAAATAAAATTTTATTGATTTGAAAGTTATAGATATTAGAAAAAAATTACCGCAATTATTCTAATGTTTTATCACATTTGAATATTTGGTATCAAAATGCTAAACTTCTTCCTCTTAAATTATTTTCTTAATTTTAATTAACAGATAAGTAAGAAAACAGTTGAAAACAAATTTCGGTATGCACGTCTTCAAACTATGATAATATCTTGATTGACTTTACATAATCATTAACAATTAAAAATAATATATCGTCTGTTTGAATTCAATAAATAAGACATCATGTTACTTGACTATTATATTTAAAAAAAATAAACGTAAACCTCCATACTATTATGGAGTAAAATATGTTCCTTTATATTTGTGAGCATGTAATTTTTCACCTATTAAATACTCCTACAAAATTTGATAAATAATTTAATTTTATAGATTTTTGTTGAATTTTAGTGTTTATTTGTGAATTATTTGCATTGTATGATCATAATTCATATTTTAAAATTTATAAAATATAAAATAATAACAAAAATATTTTAAAACTTTTATTATCTTGCATAATTGGGTTTTTGATTTAATGTAATACTTAGTTGCATAATTTTATCATTTTTATTAGGAAAAATTACATAATTTGTTCTTTAAGTAATTATGAATATTAAATTAATGGCTTCACTTTTAATTAACTCATTAGTTAAATTATAATTAGATAAAACTAGGTTAAAACTAATTAATATATTTTAGAATATTAATTAGAATTGATTTAATTAATTTAATTAATTAGCCTAAGTTGTCTAAAAGGGCTAAAATCGGACTAGGCCATTTCAATACAAGCCCAAATCCCCTCCTAATATCCAAATAAACCCAAACCCAAAACACCTAACCCGTCCAAAATCCCACTTAATCAAACGACCCCGTTTTGACCTTGCCCCATCCCAGCCGTTGGATCCTTTTGATCTAACGGCTCACAACTACACATCCCCCTTCCTATATATATGTCCTAACAACCCCTACCCCCTCCCTCAGAACTCATCCCAACACCCCCCACTCTCACCTCCTTCGTTTCTCTAACCCTCATCGTCTTCGCCTTGGTCTGGCAGCCGGAAATCGCCTACCAGCGGTGGACCACCTCCAAATCACCCCAAAACTCTACCAGAGAACCTCCTCCTCACCCTCAACCCCATTCTACTCTTAATTTTCCCAAAAAACCTCCCCAAATCCGGTAATTTAGATCTAGGAAATCTAAAACCCTAAAAATCGACCCTGACCTATTTTGAGCAAACTAATGGCTCAAACCTGCATGGGTCAATTGCTCTTGACAAGAGCAATTATTTCATGTGGGTTTGACTCGTTTCCAAACCTCGCCGGAATCCGGCCAAAGTCCGGCGAGCCAACCAAATCCGACCAAACCTGTTCTAACCCAACTGGTACCCCCCTCTCTTATCTTCTCTAATTACTTATCTATTAAAATTAACCACCTAGTTTAGTCTTAGATTTTTTCTGTTAATTACTATTTTTTTTTGGACTAACTAGTTACGGTTCATAGGTTTTCAGTGTCTCATCTTACTAAATGCTGTTTCAAATTTAGCTATGGGTTATTTGTTGATTTTTTATATGACTTAACTGGTTTAGTCTTAGATTTTCAGATTTTCCTTTTACTGTTTCTTCCCCTAAGCTAAATCATTAGTTGTTTATGTATATTAATCAATTGGTTATCATCATAGATAATCATGAACATTAGCTGTTTATTTGAACTTAACTGATTCATCTTGAATTGTTGAGCAATCATCTATATTTTTAAAATAGAATCCTGATTTTGGCAACAATAATTTAGGTGGCATGTTTGTCTTGTTAATTAGGTTTAGTTTCGGTTTCTTAGACTAATTAGTTTATGTTTCCTTTGTTTTCATTTTATCTGTTATTAGATACTTCGAATTAATTATAGGTCTATTTGTTGATTTTTGCATAACTCAATTAATTCTAGTTATAGGGTTTTCCAATAGTTCCGAATGTTTCTTCTTGTAAAACAGTGTAATAGTCATTATGTGTTAATCGCTAATAATTTTACTCATGCATGTTTTTAGTTGATTTAAAATAGCAACTTAAGCTAACCTCTGACTTTATTGTCTAACTTCCGAGCTATTAATGCAATTGCCTTTAATTAGTTACTGATTAATCTAATTTTGACTCTTAGGTTAGATTGTGCATCTGTAACTGTCCTAAAAACTGCATGTTAGTCATTTATTCATCATGAATGATCATGCATGTTAAATGTTTGTTTCCTGACTTAAGTGATTCATCATGAGCTATTAAGTAACTATATGTGATTCAAATAGAATTCTGATTTTTGTCAGTTAATAGAAGGTTAGTTATACATGACTAGTTAGCCTAAGCTTAGGTTGAAATTAAAAGCCTAACTCCTAATTTAGGATAACTAATTAAGTCTAATTACTAAGTTAATCACACATGATATGATTACTGGAATTAGTTTGGTCTAAATCCTGAAAATAATTCACTTAGTTTCAATTGTTTAGGTTTATTTCAAGTCACTATTGAAGAAGTTTAACTTTCAGCTTCTTCCTTAGTGATTACTATTGAGAAGGTATCTTAATTAGGTCAAAATTAGTCAATCTAATAAGTAACTTAATCCTGAACACTAAGGGGTAATTTTAGGGGTATTTCAGGGTAGTTTAGGAACTTTAAGTGAAGAATCTTGGTTGTAACAGCTCAAGAAACTTCTAGAATAAGGATAAGCATCAAAACAAAATAAGAAAATCATTAAATCAGATTTTTCTGGGTAAAAACAGTAATTTTCAGGGGTAAAAATGGGTTGTAAATAGAAGAACCTTCTAGGAATGGTACAGTTGTCCTAGCTGTTACAAAGATGCTGAAAATAGGATAAGAAGGACAATTATATTGTACTATTTTCAGATTTAAAAATATAAGGAATATTCCTAAAATATACCCCTACCTAGGCAGTTGTAACGACCTGACAGGTCGTTTCGAGATCTAGCACGTCGTTAGCGGTTTGACGCCATGGGTAGCTTTAATTCAGGTGTTATGACTTGTAGGCATGGCTGGAATTGAATTTCGGGACGTTCGGAGTCGAATTGGAAAGAAAATTCTCATTTCAGAAGCCTTAAGTTGGATGTAACGACCCGGCCGGTCGTTCCGAGAATTTTAGTCTGTTTTCCCTATTTATGCTTTATCATATGTTGCTTAGCCTATTTATGTTGTGTTGGATCGGCTGGTTCGGGTTCGGGTTCGGGTTCGGAGTGGTCGTGGTGAGAACTGAGACACTTAATATCTTAAATTGGCTTAATAGTTGGAAAAGTCAACTAGGAGTTAACTTATTGGTAAACGACTTCGGAATGTAGATTTTAGGGCTCGGATAGCTTCGTTAGCTGATTTGGGACTTAGGAGTGTGTTAGGAATGAGGTTTTGATGTCCGGTGTAGAATTAGGCTTGAATTGGCGAAAGTTAGTTTTTGGCGATTTCCGGTCGGCAGTGGAAAATAGGCTATCAGGTTGGTGAATGGAATTTCAAAAGTGGGAGCAGGTTCGTAATGTCATTTTGGATATGTGTGAAAATTTTTAGGTCAATCGGTTGTGTTTTGGATAGTTTCGGCATCCTTGGTGGAACATAGGAATTTCAAAGTTCATAGGCTTGAATTTGATGTGATTTTGGTGGTTTTGCGTTGTTTTGGTATTTTGAAGGCTCGACTAAATTTGAATGAGGTTATGGGATATGTTGGCATATTTGGTTGAGGTCCCGAGGGCCTCAGGTGAGTTTCGGGTGGTTGTCGGAGTGTGTTTGGCTTTAAAGAGACTGTTGTTGCTGCTGCATTTTCTGCTGATGGTTTGCTTCTACGCGATCGCAAGAGTGGTGCCGCGATCGCGTAGGTCTGTTGAGGGAAATTGGGAAATTGTTCTATGCGATCGCCAATTTGGGTCTGCGATCGTGAGGGTCTGTGCAGTTGGCTATCGCGAACGCGTGGCTGAGGTCGCGTTCGCGAAGAAGGATTTAGAGCAGCCATGAGGGGAAGGAATTTCTTTACGCGATCGCGTAGTAAGGGTCGCATTCGCGTTGCTTTAGGACCTTGTTATCCGCGATCGCGTGTGTGTTTCTGCGATCACATAAGGTAAGTTGTGGGCCAGTCCATTTTTGTGCTTCGCGATCGCGAGGCAAATTCCGCGATCGCGATGAAGGAAATAACTGGACAGAAAGTTTAAGTTTCAAAAACGAGGTTTTAGGCCATAACTCAAAAGACCATTAGAGAGCTCGGGAGAAGGAGGATTTGCAGGAGATTTTCAGTGGAGTTCTTGAGGTAAGTGTTCTTCAATCACATTTGGGTTAATTTCATGATTTAGCCTTGATTTTTACCATGTAATTTGAGGAATTAAAGTGGAAATTGGGGGAAAATGGGAGGAAAATTTGAGAATTTCTTTTGATGATTTGAGTGGGAAATTGAGGTCGGATTTTGGTAAATTTGGGTTTGACCATTTCGGGATGTGTGCCCAATTGTGATAATTTTCAAATGGGTTTCGTCTTCCTAGCATATTTTGATGTTATTAATCTGATTTTGATAGACTCGGAGCATTTACAAGCCGTTTCGAGGGGCAAGAGCATCGCGAAGTAGTTTTCGGACCGGTTTGAGGTAAGTAACAATTGTAACTCTAGACCTGAGGGTATGAAACCCCAGTATTTCACTTTATTTTTGGTAAATGAGGTGACGCACATGCTAGGTGACGAGCGTGTGGGCGTGCACCGGTAAGGATTGTGACTTGGTCTATCCCGTGTCGACTATTATGCTACGTATTTGATTTTAAATCATGAGATGTCCTGTATTTTTTAGGTTTATATTATATTACGGGCAGTATGCCACGTTTGGGGCCTTGTGCCGATCTGTTTAGACCCCCAGGGGTATTTTTACACTATGCTCACATTTTTTTTGATAGAAAATTGTGAACTCAGTCATGTTTATTACTTGTTGATTTTTCACTGTTATCCCAATATGATAGGATACTGTGAGGTATTTGGGGCTGAGTCCCGTGATGTTCAGATGAGTTGCCCGAGTGAGGCTGAGAGCCGAGTTTGTGAGGATAGTTATGGGTCGGACTGCGCTCACTAATATATATATATATATATATATATATTAGATCGGGCTGCGCGCCGCAGTGATATAGTGCTTGGGTTGTAGGATCCCCTCCAGGAGTCTGTACACCCCCAGTGAGCGCAGTCGACTATTATTTAGATCGGGCGGCACGCTGCAGCATATACATATATTATTTGAATCGGGCTGCACGCCGCAGCATGTATATATATATATATATTATTTGGATCGGGCTGCACGCCGTAGCATATACATATGTTATTTGGATCGGGCTGCACGCTGCAACATATATATATATATATGTATACGTTATGTGGATCGGGCTGCACGCTGCATCAATTTGTGTGGATACATGATACCTGTTGAGTGTGAGTGTTGAGTGTGAGCATTGAGTACTGATAGAGGAGTCACGAGTGATTGAGGGGCCTTACGTATGACTGATATTATGCCCGAGAGGCTATAAAGTGTGAGATCATTATTTTCTCACTCATTTTACACCGAGTCTCTTTAATAAACATTGAGTTCATGTTTTATGCGAGTTTAGAAGGGGAACTGGAGTTTGTAAAGTATTTGGTAAATGTAGTCTTTTGATTACTCTATTTCTTTTCACAGGCACATGTTTTTTTTATGAAACTATCACTTTTAAATGCTCGTCTCTACACTCAAGTCTTTAGTTACTTTGGTTACTTACTGAGTTGGCGTACTCACGTTACTCCCTGCACCTTTGTGTGCAGATCCCGGTACCAGATCTGAGCGTTAGCTGATTTCTCCTTTGCTTGGAGGTTGCTCGAGGGTAAAGGTATTTGTTCGCCGTCCCTAGCTAGCCTTCTTTTCTTTTCTTAGCTCGTAGATTTCTAGTATTTTCCGGATTGTACTAATAGGGGCTTGTTATCAGATTTTTGTATTTATCTCTTTAGATGCTCATGACAGTTGTATCCGGGTGCTGGGTTGTAGTTAGATTTGATTTTGTGGTTTTACTGCTGTTAATTATATCTTTAAAACATGAACTTTAAATGAATTACTTTGACTTGTGACACTAAACAGATGATTTTGTGTGTTACTCTCAGTAAGTTGGCTGGCCTAGTTTCACGATAGGCGTCATCACGACCTATATTGATTTGGGGTCGTGACAAGTTTGTATCAGAGCAATATGTTACATAGGACTCAATAGTCTGAGCAGGTTTAGTAGAGTCTTACAGAATCGGTACGAAGATGTTTGTACTTATCTTCGAGAGTCTACACAACCCTTAGGAAAAATCTCATTTTCTTGAATTATGTCGTGCCATTTTGTTGATTCTGGAAATCTAAACTTTTATTGTTTCATTCTCTCATATAGGGTGAGGACACGCGCTACTGATCAGGGTGATCGGACACCAACTAGATCAGCAAGAGGTCGAGGTCGTGGTAGAGGTAGAGGACCAGCCCGTGCAGCAGCCGGGGCAGTACTAGAGGGTCCACCTAACATTCAGGATCAGGTTCCCGCCGCAGATATTCCAGCGGGGCAGGCTCAGGCACCGGCAGTGCCCATTGTTATTCCGGGTCTTCAGGAGACTCTGGCTCAGATCTTGACTGTATGTACCAGCCTTGCTCATGGAGTTGATGCATTTTCTGCTGCTGCTACTTCTCAGGCCGGGGGAGACAGTCAGACTCCAGCTGCCCGGACACTTGAGCAGGTTACTCAGGGCCTTCAGACACCGGGGGCAGTTCCAGCCCAGCCGGTTTCTCTAGTTCAGGACTTCGAGGTATCAGCTATGCCAGATGATGAGCAGCGTAGGCTGGAGATATTTTGTAGACTTTAACCTCCAACATTCAGTGGTGCTGAGGGCGAGGATGCCCAAGGTTTTCTGGATAAGTGTCAGAGGATGCTTCGTACTGCTGGGATTCTGGAGATCAGTGGGGTCTCGTATGCTACTTTTCAGTTTTCTGGGGCTGCTTTTACTTGGTGGGAGTCTTTCGAGAGGCGTAGGACTGTTGGTGCAGCACCCCTCACCTGGCAGCAGTTCTCCACTATCTTCTTGGAGAAGTATGTTCCCCACTCTCACAGGAGGAGCAACGCAGGAAATTTGAGCAGCTGCGTCAGGGGGATCTATCAGTGACGCAGTATGAGATACGGTTTTCAAAGTTGGCTCGTCATGCCACCGAGTTGGTCCCTACTGATAGGGAGAGGATTAGGAGGTTCGTGGATGGCCTCACTCATCAGCTCCACTTTTTGATGACTCGGGAGAGGGTATCAGGTGCTACCTTCGAATAGGTTGTTGATATTTCTCGATATATTGAGTCCGTTCTCCGCCAGGAGAGAGAGGAGAGGGAGGCCAAGAGGCCTCGTGGATCTTCTAGTTCTAGTGGTGCTCCTTCCAGAGGATAGTTTCAGCATAGTAGAGGCCGTTCATTCATGCCTCCTCGACTAGGCCGCCCAGCCTATAGTGGTGCATCTTCGGGGCATAGTCCCCACAGTTCATCCAGGTCGTTCTTCATTTAGTGCCCTTCCAGCCTAGGGTGCAGCTCGAGCACCATCAATTCAGGGTTCCTCTATGCATGGTTTTTCTAGTGGCCATTCTGGTGCCAGGGGTTCCTTTCAGTCCCCGTCTGTAGCTCCAAGGAGTTGTTATGAGTGCGGAGAGTTCAGGCATATGAGGAGGCAGTGCCCCCATCTTCTTGGAGGTCTATCTCAGTTGAGGAGCCAGCCTTCTACTCCAGCTTCAATTACTTTGCCACCTACCCAGGCAGCTAGGGGTGGTAGTCAGTCAGCCAGAGGCCGCCCTAGAGGGGGAGGTCAAGCAGGTGGAAGTCAGGCCCATATATATGCATTTCCAGCCAGGCCAGATGCTATGGCCTCCGATGCAGTGATCACAGGTATTATGTCAGTCTGTTATGGAGATGCTTTGGCCCTATTTGATCCTGGTTCCACGTATTCTTATGTCTCGTCATATTTTTCCCATTTTATGGATATGCCCCGGAGTCTTTAGTTACATCTGTTCATGTGTCGACTCCAGCGAGCGATACTATTATTGTGGATCGTGCGTATCGGTCGTGTGTGGTATCTATTGAAGGGTCTGAAGACCCGAGTGGACCTACTGTTACTCAGCATGGTCGATTTTGATGTGATATTGGGCATGGATTGGTTATCTATGTGTCATGTTGTTCTCGATTGTCACGCTAAGACCGTGACCTTAGCTATGCCAGGATTTCCGAGGGTTGAGTGGGGAGGTTCTTCTGAGTATGTGCCTAGCAGGGTGATTTCTTACCTGAAGGCTCAGCATATGGTTGAAAAGGGGTGTCTATCATATTTGGATTTTGTGAGGGATGTCAGTGGTGAGACTCCCGCTATTGATTCGGTTCCTGTGGTCCGTGACTTTTCGGACGTGTTTCCTGCAGACCTGCCAGGCATGCCACCTGATAGGAACATTGATTTTGGTATTGACCTGGTGCCAGGAACTTAGCCTATTTCTATTCCACCTTATTGTATGGTACCAACAGAGTTGAAGGAATTGAAGGAGCAACTTCAGGAACTCCTAGATAAGGGGTTCATTCATCCTAGTGTGTCACCTTAGGGTGCACCGGTGTTGTTTGTGAAGAAGAAGGATGGCTCTATGCGTATGTGTATTGATTATCGGCAGCTGAACAAGGTTATGATGAAGAACCGGTACCCATTGCCTCGTATTGATGACTTGTTTGATCAGTTGCAGGGTGCTAGAGTATTTTCCAAGATTGACTTGCGTTCTGGCTATCATCAGTTGAAGATTTGGGGGCCCGACATCCCGAAGACTGCCTTCAGGACTAGATATGGTCATTATGAGTTTCTGGTTATGTCATTCAGACTGACCAATGCCCCAGCGGCCTTTATGCACCTGATGCACAGTGTGTTCCGAACTTATCTTGACTCTTTAGTCATCGTGTTTATTGACGATATCTTGGTATATTCCCGATCTCGGGAGAATCATGAGCAGCATTTGAGGACTGTGCTTTAGACTCTGAGGGAGAAGATGTTGTATGCAAAGTTTTCGAAGTGTGATTTCTGGCTTGATTCAGTAGCTTTCTTGAGGCACATGGTGTCCAATGAGGGTATTCAGGTTGATCCGAAGAAGATAGAGGCAGTGCAAAGCTGTCCTAGACCATCATTAGCTACCGAGATTCGCAGTTTCCTTGGTTTGGCAGGGTACTATCGCCGTTTTGTAGAGGGATTCTCATCTATTGCAACACCTATGACCAGACTAACCCAGAAGGGTGCTCCGTTCAGGTGGACGGAGGAGTGTGAGGAGAGCTTTCAGAAGCTCAAGTCAACTTTGACTACAGCTTCGACGTTGGTTTTGCCTACGGGTTCAGATTCTTATACAGTTTTCTGTGATGCCTCGAGAGTTGGCCTTGGAGCGATTTTGATGCAGGACGGTAGGGTGATTGCCTACACGTCCAGACAGTTGAAGGTGCACGAGAAGAATTATCCAGTGCATGATCTTGAGCTAGCAGCCATTGTCCACGCCTAGAAGATCTAGCAACCATTGTCCACGCCTAGAAGATTTGGCGCCATTATTTGTATGGAGTACCTTGTGAGATTTTCACTGATCACCGTAGTTTGCAGCATCTTCTTAAGCAGAAGGATCTGAATTTGTGTCAGAGAAGATGGTTGGAGATTCTCAAAGATTATGACCTCACTATTCTTTATCATCCGGGGAAGGCCAATGTAGTGGCTGACGACTTGAGTCGCAGAGAAGAGAGTTTGGGGAGTCTAACCTACCTACCAGCAGCAGAGTGACCTTTAGCACTTGATGTTCAGGCTTTAGCGGGTCAGTTGGTGAGATTGGATCTATCAGAGCCCCCGCGGGTATTGACTTGTGTAGCCTCCAGGTCTTCTCTTTATGATCAGATTAGAGCACGCCAGTATGATGATCCATAATTGCTCATTCTTCAGGACAAGGTCCGATTGGATGATTCTAGGGATGTGGTTATTGGTGATGATGGGGTCATGAGTATGCAAGGCCGGATTTTCATGCCCAATGTGGATGGGCTCTAAGAGTTGATTCTATCAGAGGCCCATAGTTCTCGGTATTCCATCCATCCGGGTGCCGTGAAGATGTATCAGGATCTGAGACATCATTATTGGTGGAGGCGGATGAAGAGGGATATTGTTGAGTTTGTGTCTCGGTGTCTCAACTGTCAGCAGGTCAAGTATGAGCACCAGAGACAAGGTGGATTACTTCAGAGATTAGATATTCCGGAGTGGAAGTGGGAGCAGATCACCATGGACTTTGTAGTTGGGCTTCCACGGACTTCGGGGAGGTTTGATCCTATTATTTAACCAAAGAATTGGATTATTTTCCCAAAGTTATTTTAAGAAGAACACGGGTTTCTGATAACCAAAGAATAAGATTATAGTAGGCAAACTTGTAAATGGAAAGTAATAAGATGCACAGAAAGAAAGTATATTGCAATAGTGGTTCGGGATCCTCCCGTTACAGGTTATATTTTACTCTCTTATATAAGGAATTTCCTAATATAACGTCTACCTTTTTCAGTGATTGAGCGTTAATGACTAATAACGACTTCAATGTAACATTACAATGAATCATCCATAACCGTTGAGTGAATATTGTGTAACGTATGGATCTCTAATTTGAAGATCCCTAAATCTGTCCTTTATTCTGTCCAAATACACTTTTGACCGTGTCTCTTCATCTTCTTAATTAGGTTGAAACTTTCGTAGCTAATTAACCCGTGGATTGAGTTGCCGTGCCTCTTTGCCTCGTTCCTCTTCTTAGAGTCCCGTCCAGCTGTCGTGTCTTCATTGCTCCACGTAGACTACTGAGTCATCAAGATTTGAACATGTGTGAAGCTTTTTTTTTACCAATACAGATAGTCCCCCCACTTACCATATATTTAACAATTAATATTTGGTAAGTGGATACTCATTTATGGCAGGAATATTTTGCCGCCGCTTTACTCGAATCATTGTATCTTTTCCTGTACGTAAGCGTCACTTGTCACTTGTAACCCAAAAAATAGTTTTCAAGGTCAAAGCAATAATTTTATGTGACGGGCCACAAGCAACCGATTCAATCCGAAAGCTATAATTTTTGTTAATTCAAAGTGATAGAGAAGTGCAAAATAAATTCAATGACAGACAATATAGTAAAAATAAAGCAGAGAAGAAATAATTCTTATTGAATAATCCTTGACAGGATGTTGAGCCGAATGGAGCTTGAAGGGCCAAACTACGGCTAGCTTGGGAGCAAGATGATATGAATTACAACGTACAGAATTATAGAGAAGAAAGTTAGATCCCTTGATTGTGATAAAACTATGTCTATTTATAGGGATAAATCTAAGTACTTTTTCTGATAGGGATTAAGCATTGTCCTTAACCAAGGACTTTTAATACTTGTAGACTTAAATGTGTAAAAGGTCAAGATCCCGAGAATTATCTCAGAAATAACATGTACTTTGATTTCAGCTTCAGGTAATATGCTCAAGCAAAGATTAGTCATGAAGTTTGCTAGACTTGTGATTTTATGGCCATATGTGGCTGATAAATAATATCATATTCCATAAGTTTGACTACTCATTTAGCTATCCTTGCTGACAGTTCTCGTTTATGCAAAATATTGTATAATGAAAATATAGTGGCTACGAGAATTGAATGATATTGACAATAAAGCCTTAGATTTAGGCAATAGCAATTAATGCCACTTCTCGAAATATAGATATGTAATTTCCATGTCTAAGAGCATTCTATAATAGATAAGAGATTATGTACCTTTCTCTGCTTGAATTAAGATTGCATTTACCGAGACATTCGAGACAATGTGATATACTAGCAATCATCTTTCTCCTCGAAATTTTGAAAGTGATGATGAGTTGATGTTAGGAACGAATTCGAATGATTCGACTTTTTAGACCGAACCCGCCTTCGAGGTTCCATAACTTTATCTTTTATTATTTGGCTCTGATTTCTTCTTTTGCTTGACCGGATTATACCGCGGGTCAATATTAAGTATATAAACCATTATCTCCGGTGGTACACCTGTTATGGTTACAATGGTGGCAAGCAAAGCAATTTGTATTAACACGTAAAAGTTTAATCAACTTGCCTTTAAACTCGGTGTCGAGTCTCGACCAGCATAAACCTTCCTATTTGGGAAGCCAATGATAGTTTCTAGTTCTTCAGCATTTGACCTCGTGGATTTTGATTCTTTCGGTTCAATAATTGTATCCGAAATTATTTGTGTAATTGTCCATGGCTATTAATGAACCTTCTTCCTCGTAGTCTTCAATTATCCATCCCGCACCTATCTTTTCTTTTCCTGTTGTCAGGTGTGGTATCGTTGTAAACAATCTCGTGGGTGTTTTACCCCTGCTCTTCCTAACCTTCATTCTTCTCCTGTGGAAATTTTCAATTTTGCAAGGTGATTCCTTACCTGTTCGAAAAGGTTCGGATCTTTTTCAGCCCGTGAAGAAAATCCCGTATCTCTTTGCTCGGACCTATTTTTGACTTTCATTTGAACATCCGTGCCTTTCTCCATTTTTCTCTGCTTGTTGCTTATATATCAGTATCATGGCTATTATTGCCTTTTCCTTTATCGTGGTAAAGCCATCTCAAGTTTGGTTGTCCTCAATTGTGTTGATTGGCAAATTTCGTCCATGATGAAGGTTTAAACTGAAAGTAAGCAAATATCAACAACAATTGTTAGCATCTTTGGTTGAATAACAAATTTGCTTGAGTTCCCGGTAACAGAACCAATTTGTTTAACCAAAGAATTGGATTCTTTGTCCAAAGCTATTTTAAGAAGAACAAGAGTTTCTGATAACCAAAGAATAAGATTATAGTAGGAAAACTTGTAAATGGAAAGCAGTAAGATGTACAGAAAGAAAGTATATTGCAATAGTGGTTCGGGATCCTCCCGTTACAGGTTATACAGAAAGAAAGTATATTGCAATAGTGGTTCGAGGTCCTCCCATTACAGGTTATATTTTACTCCCTTTTATAGGGAATTTCCTAATATAACGTCTGCCTTTTTCAGTGATTAAGCATTAATGACTAATAACGACTTCAATGTAACGTTACAATGAATCATCCGTAACCATTGAGTGAATGTTGTGTAACGTATGGATCTCTAATTTGAAGATCTCTGAATCTGCCCTTTATTCTGTCCAAATACACTTTTGGCCATGTCTCTTCATTTTCTCAATTGGGTAGAAACTTCCGTAGCTAATTAACCCGTGGATGTGATTTTCCGTGCCTCTTTGCCTCGTACCTCTTCTTAGAGTCCGATCCATCTTTCATGTGTTCATTGCTCCACGTAGACTACTGAGTCATCAAGATTTGTTACACGTGTGAGTCATCAATATTTGTTACACGTAGACTACTGAGTCATCAGAAAAAGTATTTAGATTTCACAAAAGTTAGTTTATTACTAACAACAAAGATGAGTATAAAGCATATGATACAGGCTTGAATTAGCTGGGAATTTCAGAGCAAAAGTATTGATTTGATGATTGATCAAATCCAAAAACTCTAGGCAGCCCAAGAAAATCAAGTCGGATGTGCTAGTCTCGGATCTACTGCTAATATCACTGACTCCAGAAGAAACTCCGGACTCTTATTGAGAAATATCATTTCTGGATCAAACAATATCAGGACCAAGTCATCTCTTATCTGGGTGATCCCTGATTTATCATCAATTAGAATGAAAATGAGGTAAGCTCGAATATTTTAATTTTGGCATAATAACTTCATTGATTACTTGCAGAATGGGACTTTACCCACAGACAAGCACGCTCTCNAGAGCAAAAGTATTGATTTGACGATTGATCAAATCCAAGAAAACTATGCAGCCCAAGAAAATCAAGTCGGATGTGCTAGTCTCGGATCTACTGCTAATATCACTGACTCCAGAAGAAACTCCGGACTCTTATTGAGAAATATCATTTCTGGATCAAACAATATCAGGACCAAGTCATCTCTTATCTGGGTGATCCCTGATTTATCATCAATTAGAATGAAAATGAGGTAAGCTCGAATATTTTAATTTTGGCATAATAACTTCATTGATTACTTGCAGAATGGGACTTTACCCACAGACAAGCACGCTCTCGACAACTCTGAGTGTGTCTCATCCGATACTGCCTTATTGAAGGAGAATCATATTTGAGAATATTCAAGGCTCCAAAAGCTAAAATGTCACATGTACCAAACGAACAAAATATATGATGCGAGAAATCTACAAAGAAAGCCGTGAAAATTACTCCGGTAATAAGGCAAAATATCGCATGGTCCTCGACAACATTTTGGAACCTCCGTAGTTCCTGGCCAGAGTAAAAAATAAATAAAGAGCTTCGGTACCGTCTCTATGCTGTAACTGGACCATTTGAAAGTCCATCAACAATGGAACTGGCTATCCTATCCGAGATTATTAAACTGGGGACTGTCAAATTATGATTCTAGTGTTTGAGTTCTCATACCTCAAAACTCAAACACTAGGAAGATCACTTATACTTGAAGATTAGTCAATCCGACTTGACATTTTAAGAAGTGATTCAAACAATCGATTGCTTTGGGAGATAAATTTCTAAGAGTATTCCGACATTATTTACCGCAATCTCAACTCAGTCAGTTGTATTGCTCATATCAAGCATAAAACACTTCAAACATTGTTGAATGAGATCTTCAAAAATTCATATACTACTCTTACACAAAAAGGATCAAGAACTCCACGTCGAGTCAAGAATCTCACAATAACAAACGAGACTTTTATGTTCAAGTCAACATAAATGTATGCAACTATGCCATCAGAATAAAGTTCACTTTGAACAAACACATGGCTTATATTCGGTCCAGCAACGACCATTCAAGTTAAAAAACCTTTCTTAATAACTAATTTTATTACGACTCAGATCGATTATCCGGAACATCTCAAATATTATTTCGGACACGTGTCCCTCTCTACTTGGAAGTATGTTCATATACTCCAATTTGGATTCAAAATCCAATCATATTTAATGTCTCTTCAAGACAAATCTACTAAGATCTATATTTATTTGGGATCAGTATTCCCTCAGACTCAATGTCTTACCGAGATCAATACTCCAGGAACTTCTACCGGGATTAATACTTCCATAGACTAAAAGTCTACTCAGATCAATCGATCCTCTTTTACGCCTGAATGAAAAGGAGACGTCCTTTCATAGCATTTAAATATATAAAAGGGCCTCTTTTATTTAAAACTTAGACACCCAAGGGTGCAACATTAAGACATCGCACATGTAAAGATGCATCCAAATATATATTTCAAGTCTGTAAGACTAAATATGAGCCCTCAAATAAATTCATAAAGTGCCATGAAAAATTAGTACTCGAATAAGTTCCCTAAAGTATCAAATGATGATATTAGACCCGAAAGACACGAGGAAGTAACTAAATTCCCGGTCATATCATAGTGAATGACCGAAAAGTGGGGGGACTATCTGTATTGGCGAAAAATAGACTCGCCATGTGGGTCTATTAAAGGGCAACACGGGTCAGCAAAGCTTGGAGAAAAGTAAAGAATGACATATACGATGATATGTGAACACCCCCGGGACCAAACATACTCATACCGTGCCTGATAGCCTCGGAACTGGTCATCATAAATAGCTCAAAACAGGTACGGGAGAATATTTCATAATTACAAATGAGGAAGGAATCAATTAATCCCGGATTATATGGGATTTATCATCATTACTCCATCAGTTACAAATCAATTATGTAACATGCAATAAATGTAATAAATGATTGTAACGGTTAGAACAAGGCAATCAATTGCAAGATTGACTCAACAAGCACGAGATTGACTCAACAGGTATGGGAGTAACTCATCAGCCACGGGATTGACTCATCAGTTACGAAATTCCAGCATTTACACAGCTGTTACAAGTCTTCCAAAAGTAATGGATGGGTTGAGTAAATGTTCATAATGGACCCATTATTCAAGGGGAATGGTTGCTTAGATTTATCCCTATAAATAGACATAATTTTATCACAATCAAGGGATCTAACTTTCTTCTCTATAATTTTGTACATTATAATTCATATCATCTTGCTCCCAAGCTAGCCATAGTTTGGCCCTTCAAGCTCCGTTAGGCTCAACATCCTGTCAAGGATTATTCAATAAGAATTATTTCTTCTCTGCTTTATTTTTACTATATTGTCTGTCATTGAATTTATTTTGCATTTCTCTATCACTTTGCATTAACAAAAATTATATCTTTCGGATTGAATCGGTTGCTTGTGGCCCGTCACATAAAATTATTACTTTGACCTTGAAAACTATTTTTTGGGCTAAACACCTATATGGGTTATTGTGGATCGACTGACCAAGTCTGCGCACTTTATTCCTGTTGGTACTACATATTCTTCGGAGCGGTTAGCTGAGATTTATATCAGGGAGATTGTCTGATTGCATGGGGTTCTAGTTTCTATCATTTCCGACAGAGGTACCCAGTTCACATCTCAATTTTGGAGGGTCGTGCAGAGGGAATTAGGTACTCAGGTTGAGTTGAGCACCACGTTTCATCCTCAGACCGACGGGCAGTCGGAGCGTACTATTCAAATTCTAGAGGACATGTTGCGTGCGTGTGACATTGATTTCAAGGGTTCATGGGACCAGTTTCTTCCGCTCGCGGAGTTTGCATATAATAATATTTATCAGGCGAGTATCCAGATGGCTCCGTATAAGGCTTTATATGGTAGGAGGTGTAGATGTTTGGTTGGTTGGTTTGAGTCGGGCGAGGCTAGGCTATTGGGCACAAATTTGGTTCAGGATACGTTGGGTAAGGTGAAGTTGATTCAGGAGCGGCTTCACATGCCACAGTCTAGGAAGAAGAGTTATGCGGACTGGAAGGTCCGAGATGTGTCTTTCATGGTTGAGGAGAAGGTGTTGCTGAAGGTGTCACCCATGAAGGGTGTTATGAGGTTCAGGAAGAGGGGAAAGCTGAGTCCCCCATTCCTTGGGCCATTTGAGGTGCTGCTGAGAATTGGAGAGGTGGCTTATATACTTGCCTTGCCACCTAGATTATCGAGTATTCATCTGGTGTTCCATGTTTCGATGCTCCGGAAGTATGTTGGTGACCCATCTCATGTTTTGGACTTCAGCACGGTTTAGCTCGAGGGCGATATGTCATATGAGGTTGAGTTAGTGGCTATTTTGGGTCGTCTGGTCAGGAAGCTGAGGTCTAAGGATATGCTTCAGTGAAGGTTCAGTGGAGAGGACAGCCGGAGGAGGATGCCACCTGGGAGACTGAGTGGGAGATGCGGAGAAGATATCCTCACTTATTTGAGACTCCAGGTATGTTTCTAGACCCGTTTGAGGATGAACGGTTGTTTAAAAGGGGGAGGATGTAACGACCCGGCCGGTTGTTCCGCGAAGTTTAGCCCGTTTTCCCTATTTATGCTTTATCATATGTTTCTTAGCCTATTTATGTTGTGTTGGGTCGGTTGGTTCGGGTTCGGAGTGGTCGTGGTGAGAACTGAGACACTTAGTCTCTTAAATTGGCTTAATAGTTGGAAAAGTCAACTGGGAGTTGACTTATTGGTAAATGACTTAGGAATGTAGAATTTACGGCTCGTATAGCTTCGTTAGGTGATTTGGGACTTAGGAGTGTGTTCGGAATGAGGTTTTGATGTCCGGTGTAGAATTAGGCTTGAATTGGCGAAATATGGTTTTTGGCGATTTTCGGTCGGCAGTGGAAAATAGGTTATCAGGGTTGGAATGGAATTCCGAAAGTGGGACCAGGTTTGTAATGTTATATTGGATATGTGTGAAAATTTTCAGGTCAATCGGATGTGTTTTGGATGGTTTCGGCATTCTTGGTGGAACTTAGGAATTTCAANGCTCGGATAGCTTCGTTAGGTGATTTGGGACTTAGGAGTGTGTTCGGAATGAGGTTTTGATGTCCGGTGTAGAATTAGGCTTGAATTGGCGAAATATGGTTTTTGGCGATTTTCGGTCGGCAGTGGAAAATAGGTTATCAGGGTTGGAATGGAATTCCGAAAGTGGGACCAGGTTTGTAATGTTATATTGGATATGTGTGAAAATTTTCAGGTCAATCGGATGTGTTTTGGATGGTTTCGGCATTCTTGGTGGAACTTAGGAATTTCAAAGTTCATAGGCTTGAATTTGATGTGATTTTGGTGTTTTTGCGTTGTTTTTGGTATTTCGAAGGCTCGACCAAGTTTGAATGAGGTTATGGGATATGTTGGAATATTTAGTTGAGGTCCCGAGGGCCTCGGGTGGTTATCGGAGTGTGTTTGGCTTTAAAGAGACTGTTGTTGCTGCTGCATTTTTTTCTGTTGGTTTCCTTCTACGCAATCGCAATAGTGGGGCCGCAATCGTATAGGTCTGTTGAGGGCAACTGGGAAATTGTTCTATGCGATCGCCAATTTGGGTCTGGGATCACCAGGGTCTGTCCAGTTGGATATCGTGAACGCGTGGCTGAGGTCACGTTCGCGAAGAAGGATTTGGAGCAGTCGTGAAGGGAAGGAATTTCTTTACGGGATCGTAGTAAGGGTCGAGTTCATGTTGCTTTGTGAGTTTGCTACCAGCGATCGCGTGTGTGTTTCTGCGATCGCATAAGGTAAGTTGTGGGCCAGTCCATTTTTGTGCTTCACGATCGCGAGGCAAATTCCGCGATCGCGATGAGGGAAATAGTTGGGCAGAAAGTTTAAGTTTCAAAAATGATTGTTTTAGGGCATAACTCAGAAGACCATTAGAGAGCTCGGGAGAAGGAGGATTTGGAGGAGATTTTCAGTGGAGTTCTTGAAGTAAGTGTTCTTCAATAACATTTGGGTTAATTTCATGATTTAGCCTTGATTTTTACCATGTAATTTGAGGAATTAAAGTGACAATTGGGGAAAAATGAGAGGAAAATTTGGGAATTTCTTTTGATGATTTGAGTGGGCAATTGAGGTCGGATTTTGATAAATTTGACATGGGTAGACTCGTGAGGGAATGAGGATTCTAATTTTGTGGTTTTTATCGAATTCCAAGACGTGGGTCCGGGGGCGGCTTTGACCAATTTTGGGATTTGTGCCCAAATTGTGATAATTTTCGAATTGGTTTCGTCTTCCTAGCATATTTTGATGTTATTAATCTGATTTTGATAGATTCGGAGCATTTGGGATCCGTTTTGAGGAGCAAGAGCATCACGAATTTCGGGCCGGTTTGAGGTAGCATCATGATTTTGGGTTCGATCCCAGCAGAGTCGTCAGAGCTGTCACACCTCCTTTTTCACCATCCCGGAGAGGGTATAAGGGAGTTTTTTTTCCAATTTAAGTGACAATCGAAACGGGATTATTTTATTTAGAATTCAGAGTCGCCACTTGGGATAGTATACGGTGTCCCAAGTCAGCGGTTTAAATTCCGAATCGAGGAAAAATTGACTCTGTTTTACAGTCTGCGAGCACAAAAATCCGGGTAAGGAATTCTGTTAACTCGGGAGAAGGTGTTAGGCATTCTCTAGTTCCTTGGTTTTAGCACGGTCGCTTAGTGATTCATACTTGGCTTAAATTGTCTAATTACTCATTTTTTAGGACCTATATGTATTTTGTCTTTTACCACTTTTAAGAAATTATCCTGGGACGAGTCACGCGTACGTGTACTCCTTTTATTTAATGCACTAAAAATTATGTCACGCATACGTGTACACTTTAATAGTCTTTAATATTAAAATTATTTGGCCAAAGTCACGCGAACATGTACCTTGGTTTTATATGAAAACTCGCGCTTAAATTATGTCACGCGTACGTGTACACAATTTATCATGCAAATTATTTAAGAAAATGTTTGGCCGAAGTTGCATATTTCGATAAAAAAATCATAACTATGTCACGCGAACATGTATGTAATTATTATAGAACATGAGAACTATTAATTACTCATAGGCTTTGGATTTTCCCAACTCCAGTTACCCAGATCCATTTCACTAGTCTGAAACCAACAGTAAATTATACTTCTCTTAATCAAACTTAATTAATAATAGGCAAATTAAGTAACAATGATCCTTAAATCTAATCAGGATAGAAGATAAAGCCAAGGGAATTCCAGTAAAAAAAAAATGCTCACAATCTCAAATACACACGCAACAGACATCATTTCAACCAAATTAATACTGAAGTTTGAAGATAAAGCCAAGAGTAAAAATAGACCTCTATTGCTGCACATTTCACCGTGTACAATGAAGGAAAATTTTCAAAGCGGCAGACAAGACGAGCTACTGTTGCGAACCTCGAACCAGTGAAACTCGACTCAAGCGAAACTCCATCGATTTTAATGGAAATTGCTGAAAAAATGTAAAATCCGGCAAGATCTGGAAGCCGAGTATTTTTAGATTTGTGAAAAGGAGAAATGAACCAGCGGACATGACAAGAACAGGGCCAGTTGGCTTAGCAATGGTCGCTGCCCTGCCGGTCATCACTTCCGGTGATGGCAGTGAAAGCAACAACAAAAAATTAATACTCCCTTTCGCCCATGTGGATCTATTGTTTATGTATATGTGCACGAAATGTATGTATTTGTATGTGTAGAGAAAGAGAAATCATGTATGCAAAAATGGAAGATGGTGTGAGAGAGGGGAGGCGGCAGATTGGGTGAGGGTGTTGCCGGGATGTTTTTGGGAAGGAGGGTCTAGTCGCTGGTGGTTTAGAGGTGACCGCTAGGGGTTTCAGGGTCTGTAAGAGGTGCTGATGGTTGGACGCGACTGGAATTGGAGAAGGGTGGTGGTCGCTGGTGATTTCCGGCGGATTCTAGGCGATAGTGAGTTAAACAGTAGCGGCAACAGTGAGTGTAGAGACGAGGGGGTTGGCCGACGGCTGGGATGGGGTAGGGAAGATTGGATTTGAGAGGAGGGAGTTGGGGTGGCGGATGTCCGGTGGCAAAGCTGGCGGAGGCAGTTGCTTGGTGTGGTCTGGACGGTGGCAGTGGCTCTTAGGTGTAGTGGAGTTGAGGTTGGTTGTTTGGCGTGAAGAAAAAGGTCGGCGGCGACTATGGTGTGTGTAGAAGAGGGTGGACGGCTGGAGAGGATTAGGGATTTCTTAGGGTGTATTTTTTTGTAAGGTTTGGGGGTGTGTGTGCTGATGGTTGCAGTAAGTGTATAGGAAGAAGGAGTATTTTAGGTTAGTGGGTATTGGGCTAAGGGAAATGGGCTTGGAAATTAGGTTGGGTCCAAGTCTGGTTGGATTTTGTTTTGGGCTAGGAAGAATAAAAAAAGATAATAGGCAAATTAAGTAACAATGATCCTTAAATCTAATCAGTATAGAAGATAAAGCCAAGGGAATTCCAGTAAAAAAAAATGCTCACAATCTCAAATACACACGCAACAGACATCATTTCAACCAAATTAATACTGAAGTTTGAAGATAAAGCCAAGAGTAAAAATAGACCTCTATTGCTGCACATTTCACCGTGTACAATGAAGGAAAATTTTCAAAGCGGCAGACAAGACGAGCTACTGTTGCGAACCTCGAACCAGTGAAACTCGACTCAAGCGAAACTCCATCGATTTTAATGGAAATTGCTGAAAAAATGTAAAATCCGGCAAGATCTGGAAGCCGAGTATTCTTAGATTTGTGAAAAGGAGAAACAAACCAGCGGACATGACAAGAACAGGGCCAGTTGGCTTAGCAATGGTCGCTGCCCTGCTGGTCATCACTTCCGGCGATGGCAGTGAAAGCAACAACAAAAAATTAATACTCCCTTTCGCCCATGTGGATCTATTGTTTATGTATATGTGCACGAAATGTATGTATTTGTATGTGTAGAGAAAGAGAAATCATGTATGCAAAAATGGAAGATGGTGTAAGAGAGAGGGGAGGCGGCAGATTGGGTGAGGGTGTTGCCGGGATGTTTTTGGGAAGGAGGGTCCAGTCGCTGGTGGTTTAGAGGTGACGGATAGGGGTTTAAGGGTCTGTAAGAGGTGCTGATGGTTGGACGCGGCTGGAATTGGAGAAGGGTGTGGTCGCTGGCGATTTCCGACAGATTCCAGGCGACAGTGAGTTAAATAGTAGCGGCAGCAGTGAGTGTGGAGACGAGGGGGTTGGCCGACGGCTGGGATGGGGTAGGGAAGATTGGATTTGAGAGGAGGGAGTTGGAGTGGCGGATGTCCGGTGGCAAAGCTGGCGGCGGCGGTTGCTTGGTGTGGTCTGGACGGTGGCGGTGGCTCTTAGGTGTAGTGGAGTTGAGGTTGGTTGTTTGGCATGAAGAAGAAGGTTGGCGGCGGCTATGGTGTGTGTAGAAGAGGGTGGACGGCTAGAGAGGATTATGGATTTCTTAGGGTGTTTTTTTTTGGTAAGGTTTGGGGGTGTGTGTGCTGATGGTTGCAGTGAGTGTATAGGAAGAAGGAGTATTTTAGGTTAGTGGGTATTGGGCTAAGGGAAATGGGCTTGGAAATTAGGTTGGGTCCAAGTCTGGTTGGATTTTGTTTTGGGCTAGGAAGACTAAAAAAAGATAATAGGCAAATTAAGTAACAATGATCCTTAAATCTAATCAGGATAGAAGATAAAGCCAAGGGAATTCCAGTAAAAAACAATGCTTACAATCTCAAATACACAGGCAACAGACATCATTTCAACCAAATTAATACTGAAGTTTGAAGATAAAGCCAAGAGTAAAAATAGACCTCTATTGCTGCACATTTCACCGTGTACAATGAAGGAAAATTTTCAAAGCGGCAGACAAGATGAGCTACTGTTGCGAACCTCGAACTAGTGAAACTCGACTCAAGCGAAACTCCATCGATTTTAATGGAAATTGCTGAAAAAATGTAAAATCCGGCAAGATCTGGAAGCCGAGTATTTTTAGATTTGTGAAAAGGAGAAACGAACCAGCGGACATGACAAGAACAGGGCCAGTTGGCTTAGCAATGGTCGCTGCCCTGCCGGTCATCACTTCTGGCGATGGCAGTGAAAGCAACAACAAAAAATTAATACTCCCTTTCGCCCATGTGGATCTATTGTTTATGTATATGTGCACGAAATGTATGTATTAGTATATGTAGAGAAAGAGAAATCATGTATGCAAAAATGGAAGATGGTGTAAGAGAGAGGGGAGGCGGCAGATTGGGTGAGGGTGTTGCCGAGATGTTTTTAGGAAGGAGGGTCCAGTCGCTGGTGGTTTAGAGGTGACGACTAGGGGTTTAAGGGTTTGTAAGAGGTGCTGATGGTTGGACGCGGCTGGAATTGGAGAAGGGTGGTGGTCGCTGGCGATTTCCGACAGATTCCAGGCGACAGTGAGTTAAACAGTAGCGGCAGCAGTGAGTGTGGAGACGAGGGGGTTGGCCGGCGACTGGGATGGGGTAGGGAAGATTGGATTTGAGAGGAGGGAGTTGGGGTGGAGGATGTCCGGTGGCAAAGCTGGCGGCGGCGGTTGCTTGGTGTGGTCTGGACGGTGGTGGCGGCTCTTAGGTGTAGTGGAGTTGAGGTTGGTTGTTTGGCGTGAAGAAGAAGGTTGGCGGCGGCTATGGTGTGTGTAGAAGAGGGTGGACGGCTGGAGAGGATTAGGGATTTCTTAGGGTGTTTTTTTTTGTAAGGTTTGGGGGTCTGTGTGCTGATGGTTGCAGTGAGTGTATAGGAAGAAAGAGTATTTTAGGTTAGTGGGTATTGGGCTAAGGGAAATGGGCTTGGAAATTAGGTTGGGTCCAAGTCTGGTTGGATTTTTTTTTGGGTTAGGAAGACTAAAAAAAGATATAATGTGTTTATAAAATGAAATAAAAACTTACTCTTAATTAATTAAAATATGCTAAAATAAAACTAAATATTAAAAGTGAAAATATTTTTTTAATTTTCATTTTTGTGCTTAAAATAAAGTAAAAGAGATATTAGGCCTAAACAAAATGTTTAAACGCTAAAAAGTATAATATCTCGAGGAGGGTAAAAAATTACGCGTCTACAGTAACGATTGTAACTCTAGACCTGAGGGTATGAAACCCCGGTATTTTAATTTATTTTTGGTAAATGAGGTGACGCACATACTAGGTGACGAGCGTGTGGGCGTGAACCGGTAGGGATCGGGCTACACGCAGCAGCAGTTTGTGTGGATACATGGTACCTGTTGAGTGAGAGTGTTGAGTGTGAGCATTGAGTATTGATAGAGGAGTCACGAGTGAATGAGGGACCTTACATATGAGTGATATTGTGCCCGAGAGGCTATAAAGTGTGAGATCATTGTTTTCTCACTCATTTTACACCGAGTCTCTTTAATAAACGTTGAGTTAATGTTTTATGCGAGTTTAGAAGGGGAACTGGAGTTTGTAAATTTGGTAAATGTAGTCTTTTGATTACTCTATTTATTTTCACTAGCACATATTTTTTTTATGAAACTATCACTTTTAAATGCTCGTCTCTGCACTCAAGTCTTTAGTTACTTTGGTTACTTACTGAGTTGGCGTATTCACGTTAATCCCTACACCTTTGTGTGCAGATCCAGGTACCAGATCTGAGCGTTAACTGATTTCTCCTTTGCTCGGAGGTTGCTCGAGGATAGAGGTAGTTGTTCGGCGTCCCCAACTGGCCTTCTTTTCCTTTCTTAGCTCGTAGATTTCTAGTATTCTCCGGAGTGTACTAATATGGGCTTGTTATCAGATGTTTGTATTTATCTCTTTAGATACTCATGACAGTTGTATCCGGGTGCTGGGTTGTGGTTAGATTTGATTTTGTGGTTTTACTACTGTTAATTATATCTTTAAAACAGGAACCTTAAATGAATTACTTTGACTTGTGACACTAAACAGACGGTTTTGTGTGTTACTCTCAGTGTTGGCTGATCTAGTTTCAGGATAAGCGCCATCACGACCTATATTGATTTGGGTTCGTGACATTGGAAGAATTGACTAAGATTGTATTTTTTAGTAAACGAACTCAGAATCAGTTCGGATCGGGTTTTGGATGACCTGGGAGCTTTTTGGCGCATATTGTGGAAGTTAGCATTTTAGAAGAATTTCATAAGTCTGGGTTGAAGTGCATTTTAGTGATATTGATGTCCATTTGAAATTCCGAGTCTGGGAATAGCTCCGTATGGTACTTCTGGTGTTGGGAGAGCGATCGGAAGTAAATTCGGAGGTCCGTAGGTCAGTTTGGAGTCATTTGGCTAAAGTTAGAAATTTGAAGGTTTTGAGAAGTCCGACCGGAAGTGGAAATTTGATATCGAGGTCGAATTTTGATTCTGAAAGTTGGAGTAGGTCCGTGATGTTGAATGTGACTTGTGTGCAAAATTTGGGGTCAATCGGACGTGGTTTGACAGGTTTCGGCATCGAATGTTGAAGTTTGAATTGAGGTGCGATTAATGATTTTGACGCCGTTTGATGTGATTTGAGGCCTCGAGCGGGTCCGCATTATGTTTTGGAAGTGGTTGGTATGATTGGACGGGGTCCCGGGGGCCCCGGGTGGATTTCGGGTAGTTAACGGATCGAGTTTGGACTTGGGAGGAGAGACGAGGCGGCTGTTATCTGGTGCGATCGCACCTGTGCAAAAGGGGCCGCGAGTGCGAACCCAGTGGTCGCAGGTGCGGTGGGTGAAGAAAAAATGGGGAGCACATGTGCGAGGGTGTGTCCGCACCTGCGAAGGCGCAGACGCGGAGAAGGAGGCGCAGGTGCGGATCCGTGTCGGGAAAGGGGAGTGCGCAGGTGCGAGGTTTGGGCCGCACCTGCGAGGTCGCAGGTGCGGCGGTTCGACCGCAGGTGCGGAGGTCGGGTCTGGGCAGTGTGTTATTTTAAAAGCGGGATTTGGCCACTTTCTTTCATTTCTCTTGGCTTGGGCGATTATTGGAGGGTATGAAGAGGGGGTTTCATCATATATGGCAAGGTAATCTATCCCCACCCACCTTGAGTTAAATACATTGATTATGTATAGATTTTTAATATGGAAATTTGTGAAAACTTGGGGTTTTGGTAAAAAACCTAGAAAATTTATATTTTGGGATTTTGGCCACAAATTTGGGCAGGAAATTGAGGGTGAATTATATATTTGAGTTAGTGAAGCTATGGGTAAAGTTTATCTTCGGGAAATTTTAGAATCCGGGCATGTGGGCCCGAGGGTGATTCTATCGACTTTTCGTTCGAGGTTAGGAGTTTTTATAAATCAGCTTATAATGAGTAATTGGGTATATATTAATGGGTTTGAATAATTATTGACTAATTTTGGAGTGTTGTGCATTGATTAGAGTCATCGGAAGGGCATGAAATGCCGGTTATGGAACTTCGGAGCGAGGTAAGTCTCATTTCTAACCTGTAAGAGGGAATTGTCCCCATAGGTGAAATAATTAAATATGTGCTACTGTGTGTGGGGGCTACGTACGTACGAGGTGTCGAGAGTCCGTGCGTAGTTACTATTATGCTTATGTACGGTTAGTTTAGGAACCAAAATCATGTTTTATTTGCCGTACTTGTAACTTTACTGATGAATTTAAAGATGTTTAAACCTTAACGATCTTGGCAAACGAATTTCT
This sequence comes from Nicotiana knightiana, assembly GCA_005239525.1. Taxonomy (NCBI): domain Eukaryota; kingdom Viridiplantae; phylum Streptophyta; class Magnoliopsida; order Solanales; family Solanaceae; genus Nicotiana; species Nicotiana knightiana. The sequence goes on along the minus strand of ML414498.1, from coordinate 16,359 downwards.
AGAAAATATTTAGATACTATCTTCGTGACCATTAAAAGAGAAATTGTCATTTTCTTGGGTACTTGTTTTCCCGATGTAGTCGGGGTAGACTGTTTGAATGTGGATGATTATGTGTGACCGCTTCACAATTTATATTCCGCGAGTGGGATGATTTCTTCCACTACTCTCATGGGAGCGGGTCGTACGCCACAGCAGGTTAATAGATGCATCAATGGTTCACGTCATTCGACCCTTCGGTAGTGCACATTTTACATTTATGTTGGTTCGGGCCGTTCGACCCTCGGCATGTCCTGCGCATGATATTTGCTGGATACTATCTGTGATTTGAACTGTTTAATTTCCTTAAGATATGAGTTGTTAGCCGAGATGACAGAAACTAGGATTTATAACTTATGGAAGAAGTTGTCCTTTCCTGTTGTTATATGTTATTTGATAATAATATTCGTGTTTGAAATCACACTTGATTATGTTAATTTGACCTCTAGTAAGTGTCAAAGTCGACATCTCGTCACTACCTCTTTGAGGTTAGGCGGGATACTTACTGGGTACACATTATTTTCGTACTCATGCTACACTTGATGTGCACTTTGTTGCACAGGTACATATATATCTAGTGGTCCCGCTTGTCGCCGTGGCATGGTTGATATAGGGACTTAAGTGAGCTGCACCTCTCGAGACGACCCACAGCCAGTAGAGTCTCCTTCAGAGTATTGAGTTGTACTTTCTTTACTGTCCCATTTGTATTCTGGACAGTTATTGTATTTCATTTGATTTTTGTTAGAAATTGTTCATGCACTTGTGACATCAGGTTCTGGGATAACTTTGGGATGTATTTGACAAAATGAATTGTTAAAACATCGTTATTTACTCAGTAAATTTTATTGATTATTATATAATGGAATGAAAAGTAACGATTTCAAAAATACTAAAATAGGAATTTAATTTAGCTATTTAGTGTTGGCTTGCCTGAACGTGGTGTCCGGTGTCATCATGACCTTTGATGAATTTTGGGTCGTGACAGCAGCCTATATAAAGGCTACTATATTCTGAAAAAAGAGAGACAATTAGAAGGATTCAATCTGAGATTTACACACACCCACAATTAGAGATATTCACTCTGAAAAATTCATAAGAACAAAATTCTGCACACACACTGCTCTGAAAACACCTGCACTCAAAAACTTATGCTGAAAACCTACTACCATCCTGAAAATACTTTACTGCACTAAAAGAATCTAAAAACCTTCTGAAAATACTATGGATATAGAAATACTCCAGAATTGGTTTTCTTCAAGCTGTAGTTTCTTCTGAAAATTGGTTTGTTAGCTGTGGTTTTTCCCTACTCCAAAACTGGTTTTGTTGTAGCTTTTCCTGGGTAAAAACTGGTCAGTTCGAGTTGATTTTCCTGGGTTTCTTTCTTGCTGTTGCTGTGATTTTTGTTGTTGTTTTAAGGCTCACAACTCTCTGGTTTTCTGGCCTTTATTTGATCCTATATTCTTGTTGTTTTTATCTTTAAAAGGTATGTAACCATTTTTTTGATGAAATGAAACCTGTTTGCTCTGAACTCTTTCTATATCTGTGTGTATTTGTGTTCTAGCTTTAGCTTTAGATTATGTGTGTTAATGTTGTTCCCAAACACACACGCAAGTATACGTGATCGTACAAGTAATAGAATGATAAGTTGAGTGTCGAACTCATAGAGACTTGTATTAAACTACTCACTAAAGCACTAAATTTTTTATTCAATCCGGTCAAAATCAAAGTCCAAAAATATGATTATATTAAACTAAAATTCTAAGTAAGAACTAAATTATCAAGTAACGAGTTGATTGTTTTGTATTCAATAGAGACAAATATTCCAGGTCTATGATCGATTCACCATTCATATTGTGTTCTAATTAACTCTCCCTTTCATATAATTCACTCATGGTTGCTAATTAATCAATAATTGCTCTCATAGCTTTCCCCCGAAGTACTACTCACCTATTCTCAATAGATTAACGTCTATATTCCTATGAAATTAATCTATTAGAACGCATTAAGATTATGATATTTAGTTAAGCACGGTGACTAGGTATATTCCTATCCTAACCACAAATTCGCTCTCCTTAAGGGTTAAGATCGCGCTCTCTTCAATTCCTATACATGGCTTTCCCAAGCATAGCATAGATAGTAAATAGAACCTAACTGTTGGCCAGACAATTAAGCAATTAAACATAGAATTGAAGAAACAACCATATATTGGTGAATTATAATCAAGGTCAAGCTAATTTCAAACAACAATATTCGTGGCTAAATCACAACCCCAGAACAATGGGTGTTTAGTCACTCATGAAGTAATTAAACAATTGCATAAGTGTTCAATCAATAGAAAATACTAGAGAAAGATGAAGAAAACTGAGAATTCTCCACTTCCTAACGATCCCGTGTTTGTTTTTTTCTCCAAAGTGGCGTTAACCTCCTCCAAAAATAGGTTTAGTCTTGCTTTTATACGTGTTGGGTAGGTCTAGAGCCGAATAAACCATGTTCCGGGAAAAATAGGCCAATTTCCCACCACCGGCGCCCTCGACACTGGGCGCACACCACGGCGCTGCTCCTATTTTAGCTACTGCCCACAGCACCACAGGTGGCGCCAGGCGCTGCCTGTGGCGCCCAAAATCGCACTTTTGCCGATTTCGTCCGTTTTGGCTCTAATTTCGCGTTTCAACCCCGATTGCTTCCGTATCATTCCTATACATAAAAACACTTAAAATTAATATAAATCATCATGTTTAACATCCCAAATTCATGAAAGAAAAGTAAAATATTAGGCGATATACACACAAATATATATACTTTAAGCTAAACATCAACACTCCACACTTAGACTTTTGCTCATCCTCGAGCAATGAGACAATATACTACCCTTCAACATGTACAAAGTTCATTATCAAGGAGAATTTTACTTTTAAATCACACACTTTACCTCTTTGACTATGATCGATACCGATAATCAAGTATGAACATATAAAAATTCACATTATTTCCCTTTTAAACATGCCCAAGTATAACAATTAAATCAATCATACCAACAACCAAATTGCAACCACCCAGCCTCAAGAGTAAACTTGTAACCATTAAGCCCTCTCAATTCACGCACTTACCCAACAAGAAAGTTTACAACATTACCAATCATTCATGAGATCATGTGCCCTCACCAACAAACAAAAGAGTGAATATAGACTAGTCCACACATTCAAATATGATTTTGAACATAATTTAAGGATATCACACAATTGAACCAAATTCACTTACTCTCACAAAGAATTCATATGCATCCTGTGATCGTACCATAAGCTTGCCCATAGCGTAGATCTCTACTAATTTAAGCTAGCCAAATCTAGGATCAATTAGGACTTTTAAGGTTGTAATGTAGGCTAAGAGACGAGTAGTATATATTTAGGAATAGTGACTAACCCTCCTAAGCACTTTAATACACTACATTCACAATTCAAACACATATTCTTCTCAACCAATTCACTTGCCACAACCCATATACAACATAACCCTTTTTCAATTAAGCGCTTCTATACTTCCACTAGCACAAATTAATAGGAAGTGGAGGTATGTATATTTTTCTATATACTTTCACTATAAATTTTCTCTTCTTTCTTTTACAACAATATTTTTTTCTACACACACTCCATACATGAAAGTTCATTGGCTAGTGGCTTTTGATTTCAATTTTAGTGCAGCAACGGGCCTTTCCATGGCTCCACTCAAAAACTATTCCCCAATATCTCACCTTACTTCTTTTAGCGACTAAGTGCCTTAGGAGGTAAAGGTGAAAAAATCTCAAATTAAGAACAAAATAGGGATACGGCTTGTAATGTGGGTGCCAAGGAAAAGGTCTATAGGTTCAAAGGGGCTAGCGACAGAAAATTTTATTTTTATGCGACAAGCACATCCATGATCAAGCAATAAAATGCCTACAGCATCTCCTAGACTAGCATAACCTGCAATTTCGCTTCAATTAACACACGGGGCAAGTTCTAGACTACACAGAATTGCATAGAAGATCATAAGACTCACACACACATTGCACATGACTCAATCACGAGGGTTTTATTCAACTCTCAAGTCAAGCAAGCACACATAATTGAGAAAATTAAGCAATATTACACTATGTGGCATACAAGTCAAACAACTGAGCCAAGGCATCACAAAATAGGCTATTTATCTTTACTTAGGCTTCACATGTCAAACCAAATACAAGGGAAACAGAATGTATGTCATAACCTAATATGCCAGCACCAACCATGTCAATGGGTATCTCAAATTTACCCAGTTTCTTCCTAACTACTCCTAAGAAAAAAATTTAAAGTACCCGGTTCGAGCTACACCCTTGGAAAAAAATCGGTGCCCAAAGAAAAACCAAGGGACACTACCTAACTATCCTAAAAAAAATCTTTTTGATCTTTTTTAGTCGGACTTTATCCCTAAAAAAAATTGTCCAACAGATCCATCGTTGGGAAAAATCCGAGCTTTTTCTATTTTTTTTTCATTTTCGTTTCTTAACTAATATTAATAAAAAAATAATCATTTTATACAATTACACTTCAGAAAGTAGTTTCCCCACCCCAAACTTATATTATGCATAGTCCTCGATGTATCACAGAGAAAAATATTAAAACAAGGGTGAGAAATACTCCCTGAGACCCTCTCGGGCTTAGCTCGGACATGATCCTCAATCTTTAGATTCGGGACGACCCCACACTTAAGATCAAACATGCTCCTCAGCTTCAACTTTGGGTACTCAGACTTCCCCTACTCTGCAAAATAAAAACAACACAAAATTCGACACTAAAAAAAATTAAAAACATAATAAATAAATAAAAGATATACAGGCTGGGTTGCCTCCCAACAAGCTCCTTATTTATAGTCGTGACATGACTTTTCTACTCTTCTCAGGCTGCTCGCTTTCTCTTCTTCTTTCTCCCATGAGTCCTAGCCTTTTTGCACACTCTTAACGGGTCACCTTTTTCATCTATGGCTCTTTTCTCCATCATCTTTACACCCCCAGCTTGCAACACCACCTCCTCTGGATCACTGCCATTCACATAAGGACTTTGCTCTATCCTCTTCAATTCGACTACAGTAATCATGCACAAGTCCTCATAATGCTTAAGGAGCTTAAGTGTCTTGTATACATTAAAAGTGACCTCCTCATAGTCAACTCTCATTTTTAACTTCCCTGCCCTCACATCAATAATTTCTGCACCAGTATCTAAGAATGGTCGCCCCAAAATAATGGGTACTTCCTCATCTGTCTCGTAATCAAGCACAATAATATCAGCGGGAAGAATAAATTTTCCCACTCGAACTAACACATCCTCAATAATTCCTTCTGGCATAACTAAAGACATATCTACTAATTGTAAAGTGATTGTAGTAGGTCTAAGCACCCCCAATTTGAGTTTTTTGAACAAAGAATATGGAACCAAATTTATACTAGCCCCTAAATCACACATGGCTCTACCAACTTCTTATTTTCCAAGAGACAAAGGAATTGTGAAACTCCCAGGATCCTTCAACTTAGGAGGAAGCTTATTTTGAACTCTGGCACTGCACTCTTCAGTAAGTGCAACTGTTTCGAACTTTGCATGTCTTCGTTTGTTTGCCACAATATCTCTGAGATTCCTCGCATACTTAGGCACTTCCTGCAAAATTTTCACCAAAGGCAAATTCACACTCACTTGGCTCAAAATATCTAAGAATTTTTTTTACATAGCATCATCTTTTTGCTTCTGCAGTCTTTGTGGAAACGGAGGTGGTGGACTTGTCTCAATTACTGGCTCGGGTCCTTTATTATCTTTCTCATTCCCCTCAACTGGCTTGGGAACTAAGTCTCCGTCAGGATGAGCCGTATTCTTCTTTTTCTTTGGAACTTCTTCTAGTACTCTTCCATTTCTCAAGGTAATCGCATTGACTTGAGCCTTAGGATTGGGCTCAGTGTCACTAGGAAGAGCCCCTACTAGTCTGGTATTTTGGGCACCGGCAAGTTGGCCCACGTGGTGCTCCAAATTTCTCAGTGCTGCGGCTTGAGCCTGCTGATCATCCATTATTTTCTGATTATAAGCCTGTTGATCTACTTTTAATTTCTGATTGAGGGCTTGCTGGTCGGCCATCAATTTCTTCATCATCTCCTCAAGGCTAGCTTGTTGTTCAGCCTGAGGTGGTCTGTATTGCTGTTGAGGTGCTTGAGGCTGGTATTGATTCTGATTTCCTTGATTTTCACCCCAAGAGAAGTTTGGGTGGTTCCTCCAGTTGGGATTGTAAGTGTCCCCATACTGATTTGTTTGGCCTCGATTTGTATTACCCACAAAATATACAGACTTTGAATTTTCTGGGCATAGATTGCTCATGTGACCCTCTCCACAGACTTCACAAAATATCTGAACTTGTTGCACTGGCTGGGCTTGTTACTTGTTAATGATCATGATCATCTGATTGACTTGGTTGGTCAATGTAGAGATCTGTGCTGACAAGGCTAAGAAAACATCTAATTCAAGAACCCCTAGTGATTTTTGAACCATATTCCTACCCATCTCTCCTTGCCAATCTGGATTGCTTTTGGAGAATTTGTTCAATAATGCAAATATTTCGTCATAGTTCTTCTCCAATACTTGACCTCCAACTGCAACATCTACCACAATCTTTGTTTGGGGATGGAGCTCCTCTATGAAAGTGTGAACTAACACTTCGTTCGTCTGATTATGATGAGGACAGACAGTCTCTGAGTAGCCCCTTGAACCTTTCCCATGCTGAATATAAAGATTCTCCTGCTTTCTGTTTAAAGGCAACTATCTCACTTCTGATCTTTGCAGTTTTTCCTGAAGGGAAGAACCTTTCCAGGAATTTTCTTGCCAAATTATTCCATGATGTAATGGAATTAGCTGGTTCTGCCTTTAGCCATCACTTAGCTTCACCCAACAGAGAGAATCGAAAAAGTGTGAGCCTCACATATTCTGGAGTGAACCCGTTAGTGATATAAGTATCACTGAAGTTCAGAATATGTTGTTGTGGATTCTCGTGTGGAATATTGATCACGCTCAACAATGTCTTATAGAAAGACTAAACGAGCGCTGCAAATATAATCCGGGGTATTACGCCTAGAGTCGACCCCACAGGGAATTTACGTATCAATCGAGCCGTCAGAATATGCAACTTTTACTTAATCAATTCTCTCAAGACTTTTGAATATCAATTGGTAATGTTTTACTACTTCTACTGACAAAAATAATAAACTAGCGATTAACTAACAATATGGTGTAAACAATTATAATAAAGGTCTAAGGTCATGGTTTTCCCCGTTGGTGAACTTCCTTCTTGGATACTTCTTATAGTTTGATTAGTTGCCTCTATCAATCATGAACACTCTATCTACCATAAATCTCTCTCAAGTAATTATGATAATTTACTAGACGCACTCTCTCAAGTTACGCTAGCTAGATTGCATTACAGTTCACTTTAGATTGCACCCGAGGTATCGTTATCTCTAATCCAACCTCTAAACCCTCGGTTATGACTTTCGTCTATACTCTGGGAGTGATGTTGTTCAAACAACTACCTAAATATGCACTCTCTCTCAAGTAGATACATAATAAATAGGAACAGCTAATTGAGGGCCCTTCAATCAACTACAACAAGAACGTAGTTGAACAAATAGAGTTTAATCAACCAATCAAAGCTATATTAATATCACAATAAGTTCATCCCCCAACTGGTTCCACCAAAACCATAGATTAAAGAAATTAGCTACTCATGCTCATAATAATCAACTCTAAAATAACTTGCATAATTAAACTACAAAGTAATGAATAAAAGCTATAAAAATCAATGTTTTGCTTCTCTGAGTGGTATTCCACAGGCGTCTCTTGTCTCTAATGGCATCTCTATCTTCAAGTTGTGTTTTTGGGTCTATTTATATGTTTGGGATAAACCCTAAATGTGTAGGAGACTTCTATTCAAATCGGGAAACACTTAAAATCTTCAAAACTCGGATTGGACCAGACCAGGGACCTGGCTTTATGGCCCAAACGCCTGGATAAAGTCAGGCGAGGCTTGGCCTTAAGGCTCAAACGCCTGGATAAAGCCTGGTCTTACCAGACTTTATAGCCCAAATGCCCAACTATAGCCTGGTATGACCAGGCTTTATAGCCCAAACGCGCGGCTATAGCCCGGTGCACTCCTCTTCGCCTCTTGAACGTATTTTCGACGTTTATGCATCCATTTAGCTCGGCTTCCATCTCAAATTCACCTACACATGAAATAGACTCCATTAGGCACATACAAATTGTATTTTTATCATTAACACACATAAAATGTAAGGCACATAACGTGTTAAACCATGAATTCTAGCCACACATCAAAGACCCATAAACTGCCTGTTTGCATGAAGTAGCTGGATCATGCTCTGTTTTAGCTCAAAGTGCCCAGTGATTCTGGGCTTCACGATGCTTGAGATAGCATTAGCAATACTGGGCATTGCTACCTCATGAACAACCATATGTTGCTCCTCTGCCATGTTCACAGGAAATTGAACGAGTGCCTGAATATTGTTTGTATCCCTTGCTTCCCTCAACCTCCAACGGGTTCCACCAAAACCCTAGATTAAAGAAATTAACTACTCATGCTCATAATAATCAACTCTAAAATAACTTGCATAATTAAACTACAAAGTAATGAATAAAAGCTGTAAAAATCAATGTTTTGCTTCTCTGAGTAGTATTCCACATGCGTCTCTTGTATATAATGACATCTCTACCTTCAAGTTGTGTTTTTGGGTCTATTTATATGTTTGGGATAAACCCTAAACGTGTAGGAGACTTCTATTCAAACCGGGAAACACTTAAAATCTTCAAAACTCGGATTGGACCAGACCAGGGACCTGGCTTTATGGCCCAAACGCCTGGATAAAGCCAGGCCAAGCCTGGCCTTAAGGCTCAAATGCCTAGATAAAGCCTGGTCTTACCAGGCTTTATAGCCCAAACGGTTAGCTATAGCCTGGTATGACCAGGCTTTACAGTCCAAACGCCCGGCTACAGCCCGGTGCATTCCTCTTCACCTCTTGAACGTATTTTCGACGTTTATGCATCCATTTAGCTCGGCTTCCATCTACAATTCACCTACATATGAAATAGACTCCATTAGGCACATAAGAAGTGTATTTTTATCATTAATGCACATAAAATGTAAGGCACATAACGTGTTAAGCCATGAATTCTAGCCACACATCAACACCCCACACTTAAACTTTTGCTCGTCCTCGAGAAATCAAACTACACTCATGAACACAACTTATTAAGCAAATCCCTAAACACGTTATACCAAGAATTTTTAAAACAGTTCAAGCACAAAGGTGTGACATCCTCGCCTCAATAGTCGACTCACATATACCATGCTTTATTCACAATCCACTCACTACTCTAACTTAGAGGTCAACAACATTACCTTTCCTTCGTGAATCATGTGCCCTCACCAAATCAAAGAGTTAGTTCCACACACAATGAAATTTAAGAACACTTAGGAACTCAAGATAGAAAGAATTCACTCACTCTCAGAAATAATATTCATATGCCACAAAAGATGCACCATAGGCTTGCCCGTAGTGTACTACTCTACTAATCGAGCTCATTCAGTCTAGGATCAAGTAGGACTTTATTTTGTAATGTAGGCTGCGGGACGGGTATGATACATTTAGATATAAGAGTGACTACACCTCGCCAAGTACTTTAATACAAACA
>ML414496.1:35434-62732 GCA_005239525.1 Nicotiana knightiana | reverse complement strand
TTCCAAGTGGCGACTCTAAAAAAAAATAAAATATTCCCATTTCGAATAATGTCACTTTAAGTGAAAAAACTCCCGTACCCCGTTCGGGGCGTATAAAAAAGGAGGTGTGACATTGACGTGATGCTATCGAACTTCACTCATCCAAATCCTGAGTGAAAGCTTGAACGACCCAATCATCTGTGGCTGGTGGCAACTCCATGCGTTCCATTTGAAATCGGGACACAAACTCCCTCAACATTTTATTACCCTTCTGTTTTACTTTGAAAAGGTCCGATTTCCTTGTCACAACCTTTATGGCCACGACATGTGTCTTTACGAAATAGTCCGCTAATATAGCAAATGAGTCAATGGAATTTGGCAGTAGATAGTGGTGCCAAATCATGGCCCCCTTCGATAGAGTCTCTCCGAACTTCTTTAATAAAACAGATTCGATCTCATCATCTTCCAAATCGTTACCCTTGATGGCACATGTGTAATAGGTGACATGCTCGTTGGGATCGGTGGTCCCATTTTACTTAGGTATATCCGGCGTACGAAACTTCTTTGGAATGGGTTTTGGGGCCGCACTTGGAGGAAATGGCTTCTGTACAAATTTCTTCGAATCCATCCCTTTCAAAATTGGCAGTGCCCCTGGTATTTGATCAACTCGAGAGTTGTATGTTTCCACTTTCTTATCATTAGATTCAATTTTTTTTCTCCCCACTCAATTCCTTTTGTGAGTTCCTCGAGCATTTTTATTATTGCAGGATCGGTCCCAGATATGTTATTATTCGACCTCTTCGGTATTGGATCGATACGGCGGATGGCTTCCAGTTCAACCCCACTCGGAGTTCTATGTTGATTTTGCACCTGCGCAATAGCGACTTGCATAGACTGTAGCATTTTAAATATTACCTGGAGACTGACTCCTCCATCTCCTCCGCCATGTGCGCCTCAGCCACCGGATCGGCTTTCTGTGCGTACACTCCCTTTGGGGTCTGCGTTTAGGTTCGCATTCAAAGAAATGTGTGAACTGACGTCGACTAGGTTGGCAACCGGTGCTTCCCCGAGATCAGCTTGTGGAACCTCGACCCCTGGAGCAATTACATTATCGTTCTCCCCGTGAAATCCGAGGCCATTGTCACCGTGTGTGGATGCGTTTTGTGAGTTTGACATGTTTTAACCTGAAAGCAAAGATACTTGACAAGAACAAGCGTAAAATAGTGTGTGTTGTCAGAATCAGTATTGAATAATCACTATTATCCTTAGCCCAACGGTGGGCGCCAAACTGTTTATCCTAAAATTCGGATAACAATTAAACTTTTGTTGTGGTTTTAAAGATATGTGATTTCCTCTAATATCAATCGATAAACGAGAAAATAAATGACTGAATTAGACTGTAAAATAAATCAAACAAGTGTATAAGCAAAGCCTCACCTCAAATTGAAGTAACCTCGAGGTGATATAGTAAGAGCAATAAAGGATGAGCAACTCAAATGAAAAGTAAGTAAAGTGAATAACAAGAAGGGAATGATTGTATATATTTTTCTCAGTGAGCAATGATCATTACAAATGAATGAAAATCCTCTTTATATAGTAGAGGAGTCTTAATTAAGGTACACTTCCAATTATATAAGAAGATCGTATCAACAACTGATTAACCGTTATAGATTTGATCCGTTCCGAGATTCAAGCCACGATCCTCGACCAATCGCGGATATCTGCCCTTTTCGTTATAAAGCTATGCCGATATTACTCGAAGTCTGTCTCTTTCTGGCCTCGATTGATATTGACCTTGATCTGGAAAGAGGTTTCGATCTCGAACTCAGCGTTTTGATTTTCGACGTAATATTCTTTCCCGACCAAAATAGGGAATATGAGCCCCGATTTCTACCGTATACAAACTTCATTATTTTTATCAATCGTTAACGGTGACTGATCATTTGGAATTCCTTCATAACCAGCATTGAAGTATTACTGTATAGCATCAAAATCATCAACATAAGCCTTTACCACCAAATATTTAAAACTTCAAAGTTTGGCAAGATCATCACATGTCTAGAGTATAGTTGTGGCATAAACTCTTTGGCAATCTCACTAAAAACTCTTGAGGATGAGTGGCAATTCAACCTTACCAAATAGTTTGTTCAAAACGTGAGAGACTTTCAAGATCATAACTTCAAAAGACTTAAAGACACGAGCAATAGAATATAACTTGATCAAAACATGAAAAAAAAAAAAAAAAAAAACTAAAAATATGAAGCAAAAAAAAAAACACAAAAATAAAAAAAATAGATCTAAATGGCATGATTTCTTTTAAAGATAGTATAATTGAAATCAGAATGAGCTCTCATGAGAAGTAAAAGAGGAATAAAAGATAGTCCTGAGACTCGGTGAGTAATTGATAGAAAAATGGAGAACAAAGAGGTTAACAAATAGTGTGGAATTTTATAATATATGAAGAGACTTAAAGGAATTTAAGATATTTACGCACATGCACAAAAATACTCACTTTTCAGGACAAATTTTAAACTTATAAAAACGCTATTCATTTAATTTTTGCAACAATAGTAACATTGCATGTCCACAAGGTGACACATCTCACTACTCCAAATATATTCTTGCCATAAGTTGAGTGTAAAAACGGATTGTCTCATAATAATGCAAGAATATGTTGCATTATCTAATAATACTAAGAAAAAACTATTTTTTATCTGAACGTCCAAAAATCACATAATACTAGATAAAATGCTTTAAAACTCAATGGGCCCAACTCTAGAATATGTAGTAAACATTTGTTCCAATTCTTTGCGAATGGAAAAAGATTTATCTTTGAAAGCGTACGCTATTGTTTAAAGTTTTGTTGTTCTATAAGTATTGGTTATGCTCTTTCACAGATCAGTATATCATTAAAATTATATTGTCACTGTGCAAGAGAAAAAAAATCATTGCTTAGAACTCAACAACATTTTGAAAAAGTAAAAAAACATACCCATATTTCTATTAAGATTCTCTTCAATTTTTTGATTGTGATAATAGGTTTCTCTCTATCTCTGTAGCATCAGTAGTTTACATCAAAGTACCTGTGAAAAAGTAATCTAAAGTAGGATGCTCACATTAATAAATGTGTCATTTTAAGATTGCAATTTGTTGACATGATTAATTGGGTGCACATGACACATGGCGCTTATAACCAAGAATTTTACTTGCTCCATTATTGTGGAACACGTTCATGTTTTGCAACAAGTATTGCTCGATACTTTGTAATAAGAATCCAAATTTTATACACCTGTATAAATATAGGGAAAAAATTTAAAAAAATGGCGTACTTATTTAAACTATAGTATTCTTACAAGATATAAGACTTCTAAGATCACTTAATAATATTATTATTTATATTAGCAAGTGTTAGTTCAAGTTAATAAGATATTAGTCATATGTAAATAGTATTGTGTATTCCATCATTAATACTTTTTGGGGTCTCAAATTTTGGGGGATAACTCTAGTACAACCATATACGAAAGGCATTTTAACTATGTTTTTTGTGCGTGGTAAAGTATAGTGAATTGTATTTTGCCATAAGTAAATTAATTTCCCTGCTAGTTCTGTCAAAGTTGTTGCTAGATTATTTATCATTTGTCAACAAATCTTGTTTACCCTTAAAATTTGACAACAATTAAACTTATAAGTGGTTTTAAGGATATGTAATTTTATCTAGCACAAATTGATAAATACAACAATTAACGTTGATGATTGAATGAAAAACAAAGCAAACCAGTGTAAAAGTACAATTTGGCCCTCGAGCTTGACCGCCTTCGAACCAACTGAGAGTATATTCAAGAAGTATAAACTGAATTGAAGAATAAAAGAATTTAAGAGAAAAAAGTGTTGTATTGCTTTGATATGCGAGAGTTAGATCCTTACAAATGATTAGAACCCTCTTTATATAATAGAGGAATATAGTACAGTTCTAATTACAGAAGGAAATCCCATGATTAGCTAAATAATTGTTCTTGATTTGATCCATTCCGAGATTTCCGCCACGATCCTCGACCAGTTACGGATATCTCAGCTTTCCGTTAGTACGCTATCTTCGGTCTTGCTCGATATCTATCTTGTTTGGTCTCGATCATTATTGGTCTCGATATTGATTGGTACCTCTAATACCAAGCTCAGTACCTCATCTTCATGTCTCGGTCCGATATAATACAGGGCCGATCCTTGACCCACCATCCCGATCTCGGTTAATCAACAAAATCGGGTGAGCCCGATTTTAATTGTATACATATAGTCCCCTCGTTTTTGGAGTGTAATGACAAGAAACGAATTGAGTCTTCGATTTTTAACCCGATTTGTCATGATGTCATCACCGTGACAGAAGAAACAGAAGTGACTGAAACGTCTCGTTGGTATAATTCTCCTGGTATTTAATGTGTGTTAGTTGATGGTCGGCCACTAGCAATTTTGAACCGTCGCTGTGAAACCCATAAATAGGTCTCTTTTCCATTGATTCAAACTTTACTTTCAATCTCTTCTACTTTAATCTTCAAAACTCTGCATCTTTCAAGTTTTTCATCTTCAAATCTTATAGTTCCTTTCTTGATCCCTTCTCAAAACACCAAAGATTATCATCCCCATTTTTCTTTGCCCTAAAAACCTAATGGTGAAAACGTCCAAAATAGTTCCACAAAAAGAAAACGCCTCCTCATCTCGGCCGGCCGGCGAGAAAACAACGACGGAGCCACGCCATGAGGAGCTTGTGCCTGGGGGTGCGTTATTAGTTCCGAATTCAAGGTCGAGAAAACCTCATTTGTTCCCGGTCGATGCGAGCCGGTCTCGAGATACATGTGATCGATTCCAAAGAATTTTCTCAAACAAGTGAAGAAAGACTGTAACTGGGGGAACAAAGAAGTAGTGATACCGGTCCCCCAAGAAGACATCACTACCCACGTGGAAGGGTTCTTGAGTGTTTACACTTACCCTTTCACGCTTGGTCCCCTTGATCCAGTCATCATGAAATTCTGCCGAAAGTAGCAAGTAACCCTTGGACAAATCCATCCCTCTTTCTGGAGGATCCTTATATTGCTTCAATTTTTCGTGAGCAAGATTGACGTGATCCCTTTCACCCTCAACCACCTTATAAGGTTATGTAGCCCCCAATTCTACCGAGGTGGGTTGATAAAACTCCAACGTCGGGCCACCAAGGCTTTCATATCAAGCATATATGAGAACAAGGACCGGGCTTGGATGGGTCAATTTGTCCGAGTGAGGACCTCAGACCTGATTCCGGCTGAAAACATGTCATCCCCGAGAGATGGAACATGAAACGTAAGTATGATTTTATCAGTTTCTGCATGTTAATGTCACTTCTTCACCTTCTCTTATCGATGTACATTTTGGTGTAGCTGCTGCCTGGATGCCGGATGCGGTTCCCCATCTCGAGAGCTGGGTCAGGAGTCTGGTCTCGACCTCAACATATGCTGAGCGCGCATGGCGCGATTTATCGAATGGCCGGTGGGAAGCCAAGAACCATGGTAAGATTTTTTCTTGTATATAATGATTTGATTAAAACATCCCTCCGAACATACTTAATTTCTTCTTCTGCAGGTCTCGGAAAGGATGCAGTCATGCGGCCCCCGTCTGGTGAAGAAGAAACCTCGCCTCCTGTTCCGAAGCCGGCAAAGGAGAACACGAGGAAAAGGACCTCGACCTCTGAGGGCCCAGAGCCTAAGAAGAGAGTGGATCTTAGGCCAAGAAGGAACATCATTCCCCTTTCTGTGGAGTCAGTTCAACTCCTAAGGGAGGCAGAGGAAGAAGAAAAATAAAAAGAAAAAGAAAAGGAAGACGACTCCGGGCTGGTGGCCCGAGTAAAGACGAATTCTGAGGCCCAAAAGGCCACTGAGTTGGTAGGAGTCGAAAGGATTCTGCCCCGAGCTGGCGGGGCCTCGGGAGGAGACTTGGGTGGAGTCCCCGAGTCGGTAAAGGTCGATGGTGCCTCACCTCGAGGTGAGAAGACGACGGAAACGACTAGAGACTGGTCTCAAGGCTCCTCGAGATGGAGGGAATGCCTCGAGAGACCCATTTGGGGTAATAGAAATCGAAGACTCCCCGTCACTCCCTTCATTTTCTGAGGAGACGATTCGGGAGGCTCAAGCCATGAAGACTCCTTACATAGAAGGAGACAACGGAGGGGAGGACCCTTTCCGTGGTTATTTTGCTGGGGTCGAAGATACTGCTGGCCTTAGTGACTTAGAGATACCGAGGAAGAGTTCGGGTGGAAATTCTTCGAGTTTCAAATTGACTTGCCAGTTTCCGGCTCCCAATGTCAATCCCGGGTGCAAATGGGCAATCATTATCTCGATCCCAAAGGACACACAAGTTTTTGTCGCCACCGTAAGGGTGGATAGTTATCTTCAGGGCCTGGTCACGGAGGAGGACCAAGCTCTGATGGACGAGGTGGGAGCACCGTGTCTCTTTAACAAGGCCCAACAAGCTTTGAATCGGGCATGCCCCACTCCCTTTGTCAGTACTAGTTTCCATACTTGTATTTTTCTCTTCTTGCCTAATTTTTATTTTACTTGTGTAGGCCTTGGTGCTTCACCATGAAGCCTTCTCTAGGTCTCTAGGAGAATTGAGCCGGTACGAGGCCGAAATTCAAGGCTCACTGAGGAGAAAAATGACCTCAAGCTTCTCAGTGAGTAGAAAGAAGAAGAAACCAAGGGCCTTCGAGCTGAGCTGGCTGCGGCTCAGAAGGAGAAAAGCGACCTGACCGAGTAGGTAATAAGAATCTTAGAAGTTTATGGCATCGGTTCGGGCGTGAAGGCTAACAGTTTGATCTCACAGGTCCAACAGAAGCTCGAGATAATCGGGCAACTTCGTGAAGAGGTAGATGCGGTGAAGGCGGAAACCATTGCATGGAAACAAAACATGGACCATCTTGCCTCAGAGAGGGAGGCTGCTCGAGCTCAACTATCCTCGGCCGAGAGTCAACTCCAATGCTTGAAAGAGAATAACTTGGTGCAAGCCAAGAAAATCGAGGCATTCCAGACTCAGTTAGGTTTAGTAACCTCTGATCGGGAGAAACTGGTCACGAAGCTTGGAGCGGCCAAATCTGAAGCTGAGACAGCCAAGGCCGATGCTAAAGCAATCGTAGCCATTTACCATTCCGACGCCAAAGCTGCTCAAGCTCGAGCAAAGGAAGTTGATGATGCCTCCAAAATTCAAGCGTGGCCGAGCATGCCAAGTGCCAGTCTCGGAGGGAGACTCTCAAAGAGATACATGCTCGTGGCTTCGATCTTACTGTCAAGATTGAAAATGCTCAAAGGCTTGAAGCCGAAGTCAAAGCATTGGCCTCTCCTGATGATGACGACTCCGAGATCATGAGTGGGTCCGAGAGCAGAGAAGACCCCGATAGCGAAGATGTTTCTCCTGGAGAAGATTAGGCACTTGGGATTTTTTCTTTTTGTATTTTTTTGTAGAATCCTAATCGGGCCCACGTTGCCCTTGTAAATAATCTTTTGATATATAGAAAGATCTTTTTTCCTTTCCGTCTTGTCTTTACTTTATTTATGCCTTATGAAATTTTTGCTTTCTTTATGCCTTATGAAATTCTTGCTTCATTCATGCCTTATTAAATTGTATTTATAAGTTCGAGGCTTAGGAAATTTGACCAAACTAGTATAGTTTTTACGATCGAGTGAGTGCTTGCTTGAACTCGAAGTAAGGTAACCTTTAGGTTTTATTTGAGTGAGGACGATCTCTCGAACTCGAAACACAAAATGGCCCTTAGGCTCTTGCATTAGGCCGATATGGCCTTTGTAAAAACAATGTTTATGGTTCCCCCCCCCCCCCTTTTCGGCTTGAAGAGTTTTTTGCCATTTGTATAAAATCTGTAATGCCTTAGCACGAAGTAAGGATTTGTTAGGGAGTTTGAACAATTTTGTACTCATTAGAGTTTTCGAGGCTTGATATTATCGAAGCTTTTTGTAATTTTGCAGTGGGTAGCCTTTTTAATCGGTTTATGAAAATATATGAAGGCCTGTTTTATTATGAAATTCGGACGTCTCCTAACCGTGTTAATTTTTCCATAGCCTTTTTAGTTTCGGACTTGCCTCTTGGGATTATTTTCCCGTTTCACTTCGAGCTTGCCCGAGTGTCAGTCCCCGAATGGGTTGGCCGTGGCCTAATAAAATTGAGGGTTACCTTTAAGGTCTTATAATCTCGAAGTTTAAATAATTCTATCTAGTTTGTTTTGCGGACGGAAGTCCCCGAGTGACGGGTTAGTTTTTTGAACTTTCGTTACGATCGACTCTTAAGCCTGTTCACACAATAGATCAAGAGTATGAATTTGTAAAGTAGAAAATTTTTCTAAGGCATGAGATATCGGCAAGGAAAAATACTTCTCTTAATAGATGATTATACATGCGTACATTTTCGATGTCAGGGATCAAGAAACCTATATGGGCACAGTTCATTCGACCGTTTGACCCTTACAAAATTTTACCTATCAAGACCTTGCTACACAAAGTAATTTTCTTACAACAAGGTTGACATTCGGGGGTGATGTCCCCCAGTATTCGAGGTTGATTGTAAAGAAGTCTCAGATACTATTGAATTTCTCTATGTTAGCACGATCAATGCTTGCCTCGTTAAAAACCTCACCGGAAAAACCCATTTGGGAAAAAAACCGGTCTAAGGGAAAAACAGTGCAACGCGTGCTTTCAGACCTAAAGACTTCATGTTGAAGAATCCATTGCCATCCCTGATCGAACACCTGCAATTGGGTAGTTTAAAATATAAATGAAAATGGAAAGGTCGTACCTTAGCAGTAGTATCATTTTAGAAGCGATACGTTTCAATTGTTCGGTAATTGCTGGCCGTTCATTGTGCCGAGCTTGTAGGATCCTTTACCGATGATGTAGAGGACCTGATACGGTCCCTCCCAATTTGGACCCAGTTTTCCTTCATTCGAATTTCGAGTGTTGAGGTGACTTTCCTTAGCATCAAGTCCCCAATTTTAAAATATTGAAGATTGGCTCTTCGATTGTAATACCTTTCAATCCGCTATTTTTGTGCGGCCAATCCAACGAGGGTGGCTTCTCGTCTTTTGTCCAACAGTTCTAGGCTCGTATTCATGGCCTCGTGATTCGATTATTCTGTAGCGTATCGGATCCTGAGGCTAGGTTCCCCGACCTCGACCGAGATGAGAGCCTCGACACCATAAACTAAAGAGAACGGTGTTGCCACGTACTTGACTTTGATGTTGCCCAAAGAACCCCGGGTAGTATTTCTCTCCACTTTCCTTTGGCGTCGGTCAATCTCTTCTTAAGATTTTGGATAATAGTTTTGTTGGTCGATTCGGCTTGTCCGTTCCCACTAGGGTGATAGGGTGTCGACAAAATTCTTTTGATCTTGTGATCCTTAAGAAATATAGTCACTTTGCTGCCGATGAACTGCTTTCCATTACACACAATCTCATCAGGCATCTTGAATCGACATATAATGTGATCCCAAATGAAGTCTATGACTTCCTTTTCTCTGACTTTCTCGAAAGCCTGTGTTTCAACCCACTTAGAAAAATAGTCAGTCATAAATAAAATGAATTGAGCTTTACCTGGGCCGAGGGGAGAGGACCGACAATATCCATTCCCCATTTCATGAACAGCCAAGGAGATAGGACCGAGTGGAGCTGTTCCCCGGGCTGGTGAGTCATTGGCGCATATCTTTGACATTTGTCGCACTTTCGAACGAACTATTTTGTATCCTTTTCCATATCGACACAGTAATATCCCGCTCTAATGACTTTGTGAACTAATGATTCGGCACCCGAATGGTTTCCACAAGTGCCTTCGTGAATCTCCCGTAGGACGTAGTCTGTATCTCCCAGTCCTAAACATATTTCCAACGATCCATCGAACATCCTCCTAAACAGCGTTCCATCCTCGGACAAAGTAAATCATGCTTCCTTTTTTCGTACAGCTCTCGACTCCTTTGGATCCGATGGGAGCTTCCCGTTCTTTAGGTATTCTATATAATTGTTTCTCCAATCCCGTTAGACTAGTAGAGTTTATTCCGGCATGGCCTTCTTCGATCATCGATCTTGAGAGTTCTACGATAGTCCCTGAGTTAATTTTGTCATCTTCGACTGATGATCCCAAGTTTGCAAGGGCATCGACCTCGCTGTTCTATTTTCGAGGTACATACTGTAAAGTCCACTCTTTAAATCGATGTAAAGTTACTTGTAGCTTATCCAAGTATCTCTGCATTTGATCTTCTCGGACTTCGAAAGTCCTATTGACTTGATTTACCACGAGGAGAGAGTCACATTTGGCCTCGATGATTTCTGCTCCCAAGCTTTTAGCCAACTCGAGACCAACAATCATGGCCTCATACTCGGCCTCATTGTTAGTTAACTTCAGAGTTCTGATAGATTGCCTAATTGCATTACCCATGGGTGGCTTTAAAATGATGCCCAGCCCGGACCCCTTCACGTTTGAAGCACCGTCTGTGAAGAGGTTCCACACCCCCAATGATGTACTCGACTTTAATAACAGTTCTTTTTTGACCTCGGGTACGAGGGCTGGCGTGAAGTCGCCCACGACGTCTGCCAATATTTGAGACTTGATGGTCGTTAGGGGTCGATAATCGATATTGTACCCACTGATCTCGACGTCCCATTTGGCCAATCGACCCGAAAGTTCGGGTTTGTGCAAAATATTACAAAGGGGGTAGGTAGTTAAAACACATATTGGATGGCACTGGAAATATGATTTTAATTTCCTAGATGCGCTTATTAAAGCAAGCACCAATTTTTCTGAGTGTGGATATCTGGTTTCACCTAACCTGAGGTCCGACTAACATAATAAACAGGGAATTTCATACCTTGTTCTTATCGAACTAGTACTCCACTTACGCTATTTCCGAGACTGCCAAGTACAAGTAGTGTTGCTCATCCGCTTTCGGGGTGTGAATCAACGGCATGCTTGATAGGTATCATTTTATCTTCTCCAGGTCCTGTTGGCATTTCAGAGTCCATGCAAAGCTACTCTTCTTCTTAAGCAGTGAGAAGAATCAGTGGCTCCTATATGAAGACCTCGAAATTAATCGTCTAAGGCGGCTATGCACCCCGTTAACCTTTCTACGACCTTGACATTATCTATGATTGTGATGTCCTCGATGGATTTGATTTTATCGGGGTTGATCTTGATTCCCCGATTTGATACCATGAAGCCAAGGAACTTGCCCGAGCCGACACCGAATGCACACTTCTCCGGGTTGAGCTTCACGTTGTACTTTCTTAGTATGTCGAAAGTCTCCTGCAAATGTTTCAAATGGTCCTTTGCTTGCAGGGACTTAAATTACATGTCATCAATATAAATTTCCATTGATTTTCCTATTTTTTCTTCGAACATTTGATTTACTAGGCGTTGATAAGTTGCATCAACATTTTTTAGTCCGAACGACATTACATTATAAAAAGGTGCCGTATTTAGTGATGAACGAAGGCTTTTTCTGGTCCTCTGGGCTCATCTGTATTTGATTGTACTCGGAGTAGGCGTCGAGAAAACTGAGAATCTCATGGCTGGCCGTGGCATCGATCCTACAATCGATATTCGACAAAGTAAAAGAATCTTTAGTGCATGCTATGTTCAAGTCTTTATAATCTATGCACATTCTATGTTTATTTCCCTTCTTAGGGACTACCACTACGTTTGCTAACCATTGGGATATTTTACTTCCCGAATGGACCCTATTTTGAGAAGTTTGGTTACCTCATCCTTGATGAATGCATGCTTAACCTCGGATTGGGGCCTTCTTTTTTGTTTTACTGGACGAAACTCAGATCCAAGCTCAATCGATAGGTAGTGATGTCCGGTGGGATCCCTGTCATATCGAGGTGGGACCAAGCAAAGCGATCCATGTTATCTAAAAGGAATTTAATGAGTTTTTTCCTGAGCTCGGGAGTTAACCCCGTGCCCAGGTATAATACCTTTCGTTTGGGAAGGTACTCGATCAATATGACTTGTTCCAGCTCTTCGAACGTTGATTTTGTGGCGTCAGAGTCACCAGGAATTATGAAAGATAGGGGAATCCAATGTTTATCATCCTTGTCTGCCCCTGATCCTCCGGTTGGGTCGAGGCTGGTACCTGTGGTTGCTATTTGGACTCTTGTTTCCCCTTTGAATTTGATTCTTTTGTTGATGAGAGCGCCGGAACCGGTATCACTTCGTCGATTGTGAACATCTCCTTGGCGTCATGTTTCTCTCTGTATACCGTTTTGACTCCCTACGGTATCGGGAACTTCAGAACTTGGTGGAGGGTCGAGGGTACTGCTCTCATACTATGGATCTAAGGTCTTCCGAGCAAGGAGTTGTACCTCATATCACCCTCGATCACGTGAAATTTTGTCTCTTGGATGGTCCCGGCCACGTTCACTAGCAAGAGAATTTCGTCTTTGGTGGTTTCACTTTCCATGTTGAAACCGTTAAGAACCCGGGCTGCAGGCACAACTTCATCTTGTAGGCCGAGTTGCTCTACAACCCTCGATCGGATGATGCTGACTGAGCTACCTGGATTAATAAAAACACATTTAACCTGAATTTTATTCATAAGAACAGATATTACCAGTGCGTCGTTGTGAGGTTGTGATATCCCCTCTGCATCCTTGTCGTTGAAAGACAAGGTCCTTTCCGGTACATAGTCCCGAGTTTGCTTTTCCCTTGTGATCGACACCTTGATGCGTTTGAATATGGGTCCATGTGGAATGTCGACCCCATCGATGATCATGTGAATTGCATGATGTGGTTCTTCCTATTCGTTCTTCCTGTTTGCATCCCTATCTCTGAGATGGTTCTTAGCTCGATCGCTCAAGAATTCCTGAAGATGGTCCTCGTTAAACAGAAGGGCTACTTCCTCCCTTAGTTGTCTCCAGTCCTCCGTTCTATGGCCATGGGTACCATGGTATTTGCACATTTGATTAGGACTCCTCTGGGCCAGATCGGTCTGTAGGGGTCGAGGCCACTGGTATCTTTTATCTGCCCAATGGTCGATACAATAGCTGATGTATCGACGCTGAAGTTGTATTCTGATAGCCGTGGTGCTTCTGTGCGCTCGACATTTCTATCGAAGCCACTCTTACTCATGAGCCCTCAAGAGCTCTATCCTCGAGCCCTCGAGTTGCGTCCAGAACCGCTGTTTCTCCGATTTCCATCGTATGGTTGATATCGCTCTCTGTCCAATCGTGGTTCTCTATCGATTTCCCTCCGAGTTCTGCCAACGGGCCTGTTTGGATAAACGGAACCGGAAGGAGTTCCCAACTGATCATCCTCGACCCTGATTTTTGATTGGTACCTGAAAGTCCAAGAAGGGGGGTGGGGGAGGGGTGAATTGTGGTCTATTAAAAAATTAGTCGACTAACGAAGATTTTAGTTGACTAGACACATAGTAGAATGTAAGATAACATTAAATATAAAAAAAATGACACACAACAATTTTATACTGGTTCGATACCAGTGTGGTACTTACATCTAGTTTCCCTTGGGTCACAAGGGTTCCCTTTAGATCTTGAAAGTATTAAATAAATATGGTTTTGATTCGTTCACCACCAACAAAGTATAGCAACAGTGAATTCTGAATGATGACACAACTCTCTTTTGTGTTCTAACTCTTCCTATCTTTTGAGACACTGATAAACTAAGGATTACAGTGTTTAGGCTAAGAAGTAGAGAGACTTAGAAAGCAATATGTGTAGTTGCACAAGTATTCCATTTGATCTTAGCAGAATTCTTATGGGAGAGGAGAGAGCCGTTGAGCCTTGACCGAAAATAGAGGCACGAGATCTTCAAAGGGATTTGATCCAAGGGGTGCCTCTTCGAATCCTGCTCTTGGGAGGGGCCTGATTCGAACGTAACTTTCTTTGTCACATGCTTATATTGAGGAGAAATTCAAGCCTTTGATTGAGATTATTTAAGGATACTGAATATTTGCTGGCAATAGCTTCCTTGATTAGTAATCTGATCTCCTTTGATTGATGCCGAATGTTTACCGTCAAAATGGTAATTACAATTATATTTGATTATGTGGTTCTAAAAATATGTGATCTATTTTAATACCAGTTCTTTAGGCGGTAGATATTGAGTACGAAGAGAGAAAAATGAAATAAAAGTAAAAAGAACTAGATTAAGCAGACCAGGCTCCGAAGAGGCCAATCTCGAGGATGGTCGGGCAGGCCTCGAGGTCGATCTCGAGAAGCTTGACTAAGGGCTATCGATGATAGTATAATAGTGTTGAAGGCCTTAAGGTTGGCCTATCTATGATCAATAGCAAATAATAAATGAAGAACTATAAATGAAACACAATAAATGGAAGCAATGAATTAATGGAATAGTTGTAGAGAATGTTTAAGTTAAGGGGCAGAGAATGTTGTTGTTCTTGTATTGAATATCATGTATCTTACAAAGTGACAAGGGTCCCATTAAAGGGAATCTCAACATAGTACATGTGTGATCATTACAAAGAAATATAACTGGTACAACTATTTAATGTAAAGAGAAATGGATGGTATAGCCATTTAATGCCACGGTACGGGCGTGTGTTATCTTGTGTACTTTGTCAGATTTAACCACGTGCCCCTTGCGGATTTACTGCCTTTTCATGTCGAATCTTGGTTCGTACTTCCTCGAGGTCGAGGACCCTTGACGTGCCCCTCGATGCCGAGCTCGGGCCTTCGACCCTTCATCTTCATCGAAGTGGCTATGAAATCAGGCTCTCTGATTTTAGCCGTATACAGATAGTCCCCGCATTTCTTAGAATGAAGAGATAAGAAATGGTTTTGACTCTTTTCCCCTTTGACACTCCTATTATAACGTCAGCCCTTACAGAGCATTGCATGATTGTGACACAAAAAATTATGCAAAGGTTGCTGTCAATCACGATTCTCAAGAAACACACGAACAGTCACAGGTTCAATTTTCCTGCTTCAAGCTTGCCCAGAGGGCCCCTATTAATACCACAATTACTTGACTCTTTATAATTTTGCATCTTCTTCTTCAAACCTTTAGATTTTAACAAAGTGTTCTCTCCTCTTATCTTCTACCTACTCACGTATTTCCCATCTTCTCATTTCAAAACTCGATAGCTACTATGGCAAAGACTTCAAAAACGGTTCCTCAAAAGGAGGGGGCTGCTTCCACATCACGCCCGTCCAAGGGAAAATAAAAAACCCCTCCTACAATCGAGCAATGCATCCCTGGCCCTTTCGACAACCATTTCTGATTTTACAATAGAAAACCCCTCTTCCACACCAGGTCGATGCGAGCCCATGTCCCGATACATACGTGTAGTATCGAATATCGAGAGGGTGAAACTCGACTGCCACTGGGGGGAGGCAGCCCAAGTAGAGATCCCAACGGCTGATGAAAGCACAGTCACGCACAAGGCTGGCTTTCTCAGTGTATACACATATCCCTTTACCTTAGGCCCCGTCGATCCTTCTTCTCCACCAGTTGACCCGGTGATTCTTGATTTTTGCCACCAATACCGAGTGACACTCGGCTAGATTTATCCTTTGTTCTGGACTATTGTATATATATGTTTCGTCATATCACCAATATGGTCGAGGGAATGACCTTCACCCTCGACCATTTGATCAGATTATATAGCCCTCGACTCTTCTGTGGGGGCCTTATTAAATTACACCATCGATCCACCAAGGTATTCCTCGCCTGCATCGATGAGGATAGAGATCGGGGGTAGATGAGCCGATTCTTCAGAATCAGAACCTCGGACATCATCCCTGTTGACAGGATGCCATTCCTGGAGGAGTGGAATATGAAACGTAAGTTCCTTCGAATAGAGCATGCTTTCGCTGTCCCTTTCTCTTTCGACTGATTTTCTTTTAATTGTGTAGCCACTGTTTGGTTCCCCAGTACGGTTCAGGACCTTCCAGGGTGGATCAAATGCTTAGACTCTGCTTTCCCATACAATAAACGTGTATGGCGTGAGTGTTGATACCCAATTTTTCCTCAAACTATTTTAAAATTTACATATGTTCCTTCAAAATCACTTTTATAATAATTGGTATTTTTCCATAGTTTTCCATATTTTATTAATTTCTTTTCCAATTTATTCAGTATTTTAAATTCAATAATTATTCATAAATTATATTATAAGTAATTTAAAATTATTTCCTAGCTCAATATATCATTTTAATCCTATTAGGATTTAATTATTTCATAAATTAGCCAATTTGGCATTATTTGGCATTATTTGGCTATAATTACAACAATTTTTGCAGTTATAGCCTAAATGTATATTTTATACCATTATTATTCAATAATTAGTCATTTTATATTTTAATATTAGTTAATTACATTAATTTCACTTATTTAGCATTAATTTTATTTTATATAATTATTAGCTATTTTTATTAATTATTTATCTATTTTTAATGGGTATTTAACTAATAGCCACCTTTAATTCCAATTCTAGCCTAATTTTACCCGGACCCCTAACCCATTTAACTAGCCCAACTACCCAGCCCAGTCCTTACAAAATACCCGGCCCAATCCCTCATTCGATCTGAGCCGTTGATTAATTCAAATCAACGGCCCAAATTAATTTCTACCATAATTAATCCTAAACGACTACCCCCTTCTCATTTTCCCCTCGTTTCATTCTCTCTCACATTCTCTCTGGTTCTCTCTAGGTTCTCTCTAGAACCTTCTCACCTTCCCCCCTCCGTTGGGCTTTGTCTCCCTTTTCCGGCCACCTCCCTTGCCGGAAACCATGAGGTCTCACCCCTCCTAGCCTATGTCTATCCTCCCACGCCGGCTAGACACTGTCCTGAGGACCTTAAGAGAACCTGAGGCATTTCAACTCCCACCTATGTCCTTTCATGCCATTCTCCGGCTATCCACGGCCGTCCGAGTAAGATCTACCCCCTTTCCGGTTGAAACCAGTAATATTTTAAGTTTTCCTCCTCTTTTCTGGGTTCTCTTTGGAAACCCTAACTTTAAACATTCCGATTCTTTTAGATCTATAACAGATCTATACGTATTATGAGGTTTTTCGATGTTTTCCTTAAAGATCTTCCTGTTTCCCAAAACGATTCTTCGCTTTTAAAAACTAGGGTTTTAAAATCCTTATGAAACATTTCTTTTTCTGGTTTCTTAGTATTATTTCATGATTCTATCGTGTTTAAACATTATTTGAGTCTTTACCGTTTTGTTTGATTCATTTTTGATAGAAAGCCCTAAATTTTCTGGGGTTAGTCAATGAGTTTGAGTTTATTTGCGATAATGTTTACCTGTTCTAGCATGACTACTTTGCTTTCATGTATACTCTGTGATTCCTGGTGTTATTTGCTTGCCGTTAGGGTTTTTTTGATGTTTCTTATTCTGTCTATTCTGCTAAATCCCTAATGATTCCTATGAGAATTCCTAATTTGCGTGATTAGGGTTCCTGACACTTCTTGATATGTGTTATTCCAGTACTATTTTACCATTTTGAATCTCTGAATAATTATGATTAGTACTTTATTGATTTTTACACAATATTCTGATTTCGAGTATTTTCTTATGTGTGTGATATTCTCCTTGAATTGTACTGATTCCCTGTGATTAGGACCTCATTCGAGGATTCTCTTACTGTTTTTCGGAATTAAACTGTGTCCTGCCTTATTCCTATGAATAAGGCTGCCAAATTGATTCACATATGCACTTTCCTTAATTAGGATGTTCTGCATCTAGTCTTAATCACATGCTATATACTTTTACTACTTCTTATATGATAACATCAGCTTTTCAGTGATCTCTTTCCTTGTTTATTACTGTTGATTGTCGTTTGAACCATGACTCCTTAATTCAAGGAAGTCTTAACATTAATTTGATTCTAATTGTGATTACTTCCATAATTATGCTAAACCTTTATTTGTTACCTTATTTTCTGCCTATTTTCAAAACTATATATACTCTACTCTCTCATTAGCATAAGGGACGAACTCACTAGTTCAATAACTCTCTCTCACAACTAAAACTTTCTGCTCTCTTCTCTCTTCTCTGTGCTACTTGTCCTTGTTCTACGTTAGCCGACTGCAAGTCAAGGCTAACTATTGTGCTCCTATCCTACTTTGTGTTTACTGTCTTCTTCACTTCACTGGTATGTTCTGATTTTAATCCCAGTTCCCAAACCAACATGTTTATTTTGCTGCTTCAATTCATTATGTTTCTTATATGCTTCTATATACTGTTTTGTTGTTGGACATGTAACTAAAATCTGGGGCTTCATCTAGCATGTTAAGTTATGCTTTACTTTCATAATCAGCATGTCTTTATGTATTTGAAACCTGTTTCTACGTGACTCTCATTATCCCTATGTCTGTACACTAGCTTTGGTTAGGGCATGCCTCTATTGGTATTACTTTAAGCTATTTGATACTGTTATGTCTAGTCTAAAGCCATACTATAATGTATCCCAATTCCATGAACCCCCTTAGGAACTTCTGATTCTGCATCCATGTCTACTTCTGCCTGTTACATGTCTACTACTCTGTGCCTTGTATGTCCCCAATCCCTCACTACCCTATTTGTGGTTGCTGAACTTGTCTTAGTATGCTGTTCTGATCCTAAGATGTGGATGTGTTTTTTCTGACTGCATTACTCTTTTCTCAAACTGTTTGCTGAATAAAAATCCTTTTGCAAAACTCTCTTTTTAAAATAAGTCTTTCTTGTGTAAATTATTTACTCAAAGCTTTTCAAAACTATGTCAAGCACTCTTACTCTACTCCTAGACCTTTAAGTTCTTCCCCCTCTGTGTGAGCATTGCCTTGGGACTCTTGAGCTCCCTCTGAACCTTGACACACAAAGGCTGGCCCTTCCACACTTCACTTACTCAAATTTGGTTATGACTCTGGGTGTGAGCACCTGCCCGGGATCCCTTGAGATTCTTAGGGAACTATGACACACCTGGATCATGTGAAAGGTTGTGAAATGTTGGCATTGAGAACTTCTGGAGACCTTGGGCCTATCAATAGGCTCCCTATAGTATAACTTCTTCTTTTCATTATTCAGTTATGTAATTCATGCAAATGGCCTGTAATAATTATTGTAAACAACTCTTTGG
Organism: Nicotiana knightiana; assembly: GCA_005239525.1. Taxonomy (NCBI): domain Eukaryota; kingdom Viridiplantae; phylum Streptophyta; class Magnoliopsida; order Solanales; family Solanaceae; genus Nicotiana; species Nicotiana knightiana. The sequence continues at coordinate 43,634 of ML414496.1, read as the reverse complement.
GGATGGATAGTGGAAAGGGAAGGGGTGACTATGCATGCTTTAGCTATTAAAAGGATAGAAAGCATGTTATTAGGTTTTTATTCCCTATTTGTGCAATAGAAACCATGCTTAGGACTCATATGTGCAAGATCATGCATTAGAGACCATGTTCCCTAGGTCTTACATTTACTGTTTTCAGCATCTATTGACATCTCATTTCGAAAGTCCTGTGCTAAAATGTGCTAATAACCAGTACTTTACAATCATGCTCTACGCTGTAATGTACACTTAGAGATACTATTTAGGATAAACAACACTAATAAACCTGTCATCTCTCGAACCATGTTTAAACAATGCCATATTTGTGCATTTAGAGATAATGTTTAGGCTTCTGATTCTGCATCTCTGTGCACTAGATGCCATGTCCTTAGGATTGCATCTTACTCGCTTAAATACACCTACTGATGCATGAAAGGAATAAAACAACCTCACTCAATTCTCGCAATCAACTGGTAATAATTCTGAGCTTTGAATACTTAGAACTGCATGCTGTTAGGTATAACGACCTGAAATTGTCTCATAACTGCTACGCACCTAGGCAAGCCTTAGGAAATCAGTTACAAGGAATAAAACTAGATCTGTCTTTGTTATTATCATTTAGATACCATTTTTTAGGATCTGAATTAAAAGTCTTTAACTGTGTTTGAGTCATGCTGCTTATTTGCCTTATCTGTGGAGGTACTTGAGTCTTTTCCTGTTTGTATGTTTATCCCCCTTAATTGCAGTCCTATATATTTCTTGTTTGTCGCTTAGTGTTTTGCCTTTAAACCTGAGGGTCTGCCTAGAACCTCCCTCCTAGGATAGAAGTCCTAAACTCCTCCAAGGACTGATAGGAAGGGACGGGTAACAACATGCAATAGGGGTCGAGACCAACACTCGATTTAGTTACTTTCACGGGGTGGGAAAGGTTATAGTATGGATATGATGACCGGTGTGCTAATACCACGTGTAGCCCCTCTTCGAGGAGTGATTACCGGGTATTTTACTGATGTGGTCCATATTATTATAAACCTAGGATACCCTTTATATGCTTTGATCGTAATCCTTTCAAAATCTAACATTCTTTACTATTCTCAAACATCTGCATGCTTAAGACTTAAATCCCCTCTTATTTGAGCCGTTATTTGTTTGTTTGCTAAGTCGTACGAATTCAGAAAAGCTGTTTGGCCGGGAACCACACTTGTGGATCCTGAGGGGTGCCTAACACCTTCCCCTTAGGATAATTTCAAGCCCTTACCCTATCTCTGGTTAACAAAGTAGTTGTAAATGAACCCCTTTGGTGTCCTAACTCACCTTTATAAATCATTAGGTGGCGACTCTCAAAAACACAAACCCCTTTCCCAAAAGGAAAGGGTTATCCCAACTGAATGTCATAAACCCGATCTCTACGAGGAAAGAGGGGGCGCGACAACATGGCGACTCTGCTGGGGACTTTAGGCTCTTACCATTTTCAAATTGCTTTGTGAATTTTTACCTCTTCCCATTTCCCTTATGTGCAATTACTTGTCTGTTTCTTTAAGCATTTATTTTTCTTCAAAAGTAACTGACATGTTTTTTTGTTTCCTTCCTTTGTAACCACTTTTAAATTATAAACTGCTGTATTTACTGCTTTCCTAAATACATGACAACATGTTTCTAATGCTTATTTATTATTTCATAATCATGCTCAACATTCATACTCCACTCGTGCCAAACAAAATACTATAGCAACGCTTGATGAGTGGTTGCGCTCTTCCTATATTATTACCCCTAAATTCGGAAAGGCTTATTTGCAGTAAAACTAGTCGATCAGTGGTGCAGTCGACGATTCCGTGCCTTTCCCCCTTGAGTTGTCCGCTCGAGGGTACCAGTCTAAAACTCCATAGAAACCTTGCTCCGTTATGTTGTTTCATGTATCATGGTCAAACCTAGCCAGACTAAAGTGTGGTCCGCACGATAACTTTGAAGATTGACTTATCCAAAAGTCCACTGGGTTTCCCGAAACCCAAACGGACATCATCACGTTCTGTGCATTTATTTGGAGAACTAAATGCTTTATGATAATTGTTGATGTTAAATAGTTGAGTCTGGTGGGGGTCAGGGTCTAATCCTGTTTGCCTTGTAGAAATATGAGGCACGAAGTCCCCAGATTCTGCATGGTCTCCAATATCCATCCGAGATTGCTAAGTTGGTTGGAAGATTTACATTCTAGTGACAAAAATCTCGTCAAAAAATACTTGGGGAATCTACCATCTCTCCTAGAAATCTAGCCTAACAACATGATAATAAAGGCTGCTACCCTGTTCTGGGATTGTGAAAGGTCTGTGTTCCGCTTTGGGGACATTTAAATAACACCTTTGCTGGAGGAAATAGGAGGACTGGCTGGCCTAGTATGGGAAACACCGGGGTTGCTAATGCCTGAAGACCGCACATGCAGAGGTTTTGCTCAAAATGACGGGTCTGAAGAAGAATGCAGAACTAGTATTCTTAAAGAAGTCATACATACCTTTTGACTATTTGTACGAGAGGTACGGTGACAACAAATCATACCGCACCTACCACGACGAGTTTTCCATCACATCCTTGGGACACATCCATCATAGGGTATTCGTATTCATGTTTTGCTTCTTGGGTCTGATGGTGTTTCTCATAAAAAAAAGGAGAGAATACACACCAGATTGGCCATGGTAACTAAGACACTAATGGAAGGAACTGATGGGAAAGACTTCAGTATTTTTCCCATGATCATTGCAGACATATATCGAGCCTTGGAAAAGTGTCAATGAGGGGCAAGACATTTTGAAGGCTGCAATCTACTACTTCAGCTTTGGCTCATGGAACATCTCAAAAAGGGAGAGTACCGACAAGAAGTTCGTCGAAGAGTCTGGGATGACCACATTGCTTTCCACCACCCGAAGCGAATGAATTACATCCCCGACATGTTTGCTCAGCCTGAGAACACCAAAGGATGGGTCGAGCTCTTTGGTAATCTGACTGAAGAACAAGTACAATGGATGTTCGAGTGGTTTCTGAAAGAGGAGTTCATCGCCCGTTCCAGAGATGCACCATTCCTAATACTATTTGTTCTGAGAGGAACATACCCTTACGTCCCTCTTCGAGTTGGGCAAGCGGGTAGGAAACATGTTACACCCCATGTTTTTGTATGTGAGAGTACATCGTAAGTCAACTGATGTAAGCTCAGAAATAAGATTATATTTGATGAAATATAAAGTAAGTTAATCATGTTACATTGGAGGTTACGAATATTTAAGATCATGAATAACGAGTACCAAGAGGGTTGGAAAGCTTAGAAGCTAAACCAATTGAAGAAAATAAGTTTCGTCGAAAGTCGACGAGTTTGGAATGTTATAACATGTACTTTAGGGTGAGACTATGGTTCATTACATGATAAGGAGGTTATTCTATGAGTTAATTTTTATCGTATGATAGTTGTGTTCTACATTTTGAAGTCAAGCAAGTTGTGGAACAAAAGTCGGCAAAGGTCTTCACAAGTTACACTCATAATGTGCTTAAAATTAGGTCAAATGTAACTGAGATTTTCTCCCAATATACTTATTAGATGATCTACCAACCAAATTTAATATCTATGAGTCTAGTTTCCAATACATTAAACCGTTCATCGATACTATGTAGGAGTAGAGAGATATTTACAGTTTCGCGAGACTGCGCAGACATCATAAGTGACAAGTAGGTGGATCACTAGAGCTTTTTGAGCAATACATTTCATGTGCTATATGAGGTTTTATTGGGAAATATAATATACCAAATTGAAGGTCTTGGAATTTAGTTTCCAACTCTCTTAACCGTTCGGTCATACGACATCAGGATAAAAAGATATAAGCGTCGGAAGATGGACCAATCCTAGGGTGCCAAGCTAGCACATCTTTGACTTTTCCAAACTTGATATATATAAACCTTAGGTCGGCTTTCTCTTCATTATTCAGTATAAAATTACCAGAGAACACCCATAAACATAACCTCAAGCTATCTTCTAGGGTTTCAAATAAGATTATCATTTCGGGCAAGAAATCGAGAAGCAATAACATCAAAACGATCCCTACGACGTAAGTGTCATTATACCGCCTCTCTTTTTTCTTTGTAGTTAGAGTTTTGGAAGGTACTTCATAGTTAATAAACGTCTAATATCTGTATTTAAGTGTTTAAATATCAAGGAAGGTTGATAAATATGTTTCCTAATAGTTAGAACTCACGGGACGGTGATCAAAAGCCGTGAGTTCAAGTTATTTGACTTGTAGCGGACTGTTTTATGTTGTTGTTGGGCTGCGTGTTTTACTACTGTTTTTTGGAGTTTTGGAGGAGTACGAGTGTGGAGAAACACCATATAGATGTAGGGTTGTGAGCTGGTTGTTCGTTGTAACATTTCCAGGTCGTTTGACACAACTACGGTGGTCGTCTTATGTGTGAAGTGATTAGGTTGTGTGTGGACTGTTTTGGGAGGCTCAATATGATTATTATTGATGTTGTTTGGGATGTTTGGTGATTTTTTTGACTTGTGTGAATTCATATAAATAGGGAAGGTTCTGTCCGTTTCATCGTAAAATAGGTTGTGGTTGATACATAATAGTTATGACGCTTAAACGATAACGATAATATTGTTTCTCTTATTGTAGATTAAGGAGTTGTGAAATTTGCGTAGCTTGAGGTTGGGGCAGTATATACAAGGTATGTGAGGCTATCCTTTCCTTATTTTGCACGACTCCGATTGTACATAATGCAATGAATGAGCTTCCAAAGATACTCTACTCTTAGAAGCTAGCAGTACTTACATTGTTTCCCTTCTTATGGAACAATTGATGTTAAGGTTGCTTCTCTTATTCTTATGTTATCAATGTTGTTGGTACTTCCTGATTCTTATAAGATTCTCGATGAAGAGTTATCCCTAATGATGTGTACGGAGAATATCGACCTTACGTCGCTCCGAAATGTTCAGAACATGATTCCAATGAGTCCTGCATGCATTATATATATATGTATCTATTTTACTCTACCGAGCCGCGTTATAGTCGGACGGGTATGGTAGCTATTGTGCAACCACTGATCAGTTGGGTTTACCGAGTCCTCTTTGACGCTGGGTATGATATGATGATGATGATGCCCACAGAGGCGAATGTTCAATGATGATGATGATGCCCACAGAGANTTATTTATGCTTTCCTACCTTACGTACTCAGTACTTTATTTGTACTGACGTCCTTTTATTTGTGGACACTGCATGTCGTGCTGCAGGTCCTGATAGACAGGTAGAAAAATCCCTCCCACCACAATAGGCTTTCCAGTTCAGTGATTATAGGCGATATCTTTTCTCCGGACTTACCGTGGTCTTGGTATGAACTTTTCTTATAGATATTATGGGTATGTCGGGGCGCTGTTCCGGCTATGTTGCATTACTTATGCTCTTTTAGAGGCTCATAGACAGGTGTTGACTCATGTATAGTTTGGTATGCCTTGTTGGCTAATTTTTGTTGTGTAGTCTTTCATGGAAGCGTTGTAGCTCGTACCTTTTATGTAGTTTCTTAGCAATCTTGTCATCCCATGTGATGTATGTTCATGATCCATATCTACCATTTATATTGATCTCGTTATCCCTTAAAGATAATAAGAAGGTTAGATAAAATGTACGTTGTGCTCGGCAAGCATGGGCCGGGTGCTAGTCATGATCCTCCAGTTTGCGTCGTGACAAACTTGGTATCAGAGCAGGTCTGTCCTAGGGGTTGTCTATGAGCCGTGTCTATTAGAGTTTTGTTTATGGGTGTGTTGTGCACCACACTTATAAGCAAGAGGCTACAATGCATTTAGGACTGTTACTCTTTCTTCTTACTCTAGATCGTGTGGTAGAGCTAAATCGTAAGAACTCAATTTCCTCAATTCTATCTTATTTATAATACGACGATGCATACATCAAGAAAGATGGATGGTAAGAGATTGCAATGTGGCTTGGAAGAGTTGAGTCAGAGGAACTCAATTTTGCATCATGCTTATGATGAGTAAATGTGAGGGCTTCAGCAGATCATGTGTGTACTAAGATGTGTTAGTTTCTTATAAGGAGCTCTAAGGAAAGAATATCTATCTACCCATGTGGTCAAAATAAATAAGAGAATCAGAAGGTAGATACGAGTTTTAGCGAGTAAAAGAAGCAAGATAAAGAATGGTACGAGGTACCTAGTTAATAAAGATTATCAGTATTTATAATTATGGCAGAGAAATATAAGCATTTTTAGTTACTTTCAACGGTAACAGAGATATCTAAAATTGTCCATACCAATCTTAATTATGCCCTATGGGAGCTAATTGGAATAATTTAAGAGAAGGATAGGATATCAGGATCCAGCTGGGATTAGAGTAACCGAAAATTGTGGATAGATTGTTATCATTATTTAACATTTTTGAAGGGTAGTGCAGAACATGATAATAGTTCTCATTTGGAGATAGCCATATGGTCACTCTAAAATAGAACAGTCAGATATGAATACTAAAATATTCAAAAATTTCAGAAGATAGGCACTAGGATCCTAGAAGGGATAAATATTTGCCTTAGTATGACTCCAGCCACTAGTAAAGAAAAAAGAGAAACAGAAAAAAAGAAGAATGTTAGGCGTCCCCAAGAGCCAGTGATATGAAGCAGGGGGAGCTAAATGTGAAAGAACGTCATGTTGAAGTCTTTATAATTGGGCGATAGATAGAGATATTAGCATGATAATAAGAAGAGAGTAAATGAAACATTATGAGTAAGAGGTGATAAATGAGTGATAGCAGTAAATCGGAATATGGTATAATGATAAAGTCTATAGTCAAGTGAATGAAAAAAAATGAGAGGAGACAGGCCTTGAGGCAATACAAAAGTGTAAGCCATAAAGCCATACCCTCATTTCGAGAAATGATTTGGTGACTCACACGTGATCACCATAAGGAAAAGTTAGACCCCTAAAGTAATAGAAATTAGTATGGGATAGTAAACAAGAAAAAAAAATCGAACATGAGACAACTGAAATTTCAGTCTCTTAGATACAAAATCGTAATCCTCGAGAAATATTCAGTCTCTTAGATACAAAATCGTAATCCTCGAGAAATATTCAGACAGGAGTTGGGGTAGTAGAAGGTACAATATAAGTGTTACGGAAATAAAAGAGAGTGCCACAATGGAGACAACTGAAATTTCAATTCAGAAGAAACCCTACAAGCACAAGGGCATGGAGGTAAGTAACTAAGGATAATGATAGGCGAGTAAGAACATCAGAAATACCGTGGGATATACAATGTAATAAGGTCTTAGATTTATAAGAGTTAGAAGATCTTCCCTAAGTACTACAACGAAAGACTAGCTGAGGAAATAAGGAAGCAGGCTTCAACATAAGCATAGTGACCTAAAGTAGAAATGGTCTTGTAACAGCAGTCTCACTATAATGTTGTATGCACTCCATAAGAAAGTGGAACCTATTGTAGCTAATGAACGAAAGAAGAAGAAAATAATCAATCAAAAGTTGATAATTGAGATCATATGAGTTACAGGGAACTCCCGTATTCATAGGCACTAAGATAGGCCAAGTATCCATGCACCAAGTGGCAGAACGACCATGAAAAGTAATTGTTTACATTTAAAGACAACTGAGAAGGCGTGAAAGGAAATATATGGTGCTAACATGATGAAAGGAAGGTTACGAGTAGTATAAGTAGATGTGCGTAGGTCACAAGCTAAAGTATGGTAGAGCAACAAGGTTTTAGCTAGGCAGGAGTAAGGATAAGAAAAGGTGTGGGATAAGGTGACGAGAATAGGTAATTCCTCGGTATTAAACCCATCACAACAAGAGAGCTTATGGTTTCCATGCAGTTATAAAAAGCTCAGTATATCACGAGTGAACTCAAAGGAGTTTAAAACTAGGAGCATTTAGAAGAGATAAAATGCTACCATGGTAGTAAAGTAAGGGTATGATTGTGATAAATGATAAGAGGATGACGTTTAGACCTTTGATTGAGTAATGATTTAGAGAACAAGTATTTCATGAACTGCACGTGATTAGAATACCCCCATAAGATGAATCACATTGGGATGCTATGAAATACAGTTATTGCATTATAGTATCGTCCCTAAGTGGATCAGGAAAATCACTTCAGATGTTCCCCGATGAGACGTGAGCCCTAGTGA
>ML414496.1:0-34146 GCA_005239525.1 Nicotiana knightiana | reverse complement strand
AGGAAGCATTAAATGGCTTAGATTTATACATATAGGATAAGCGGTGAGAGAAAAACCTGGAGTTGAGTGGCAAGTCTCCATAATAATAAACCGAAGTAAGAGTTATGGTATAGTATGACCTACCTAGTAGTGGTAAAGCCATAATCATAGATAACTGAGGCTATGAAACAAGATATAGCAATAGTCGTAAGTTCAACAATACCAAACAAAGAACTATACTACACCTATAGATGCCTAGAGGGGCAACTTGTCATAGTACAATATATCTTCACCAAGTTAATCATAAAGATAGGTTAAAATCTAACAAGAAACNTGGGTTTACCGAGTCCTCTTTGAGGCCGGGTATGATATGATGATGATGATGCCCACAGAGGCGAATGTTCAATGATGATGATGATTCCCACAGAGGCGGATGTTTAAAAATATTATGTGTATATATGTATCATGCATTTCATGTTAATGTCTCTTAGAAGCACTCAGATGCTACAGGTTGTATCTCCTACATCTCTCTTTACATTACTGTTCTTATTTATGCTTTCTTGCCTTACATACTCAGTACTTTATTCGTACTGACGTCCTTTTATTTCTGACGCTGCCTGTCGTGCTGCAGGTCCTGAAAGACAGGTAGACAAAGCCCCTCACCACAATAGGATTTCCAGTTTAACGGTTATAGGCGAGATCCCTTCTCCGGACTTGCCGTGGTCTTGGTATGAATTTTTGTTATAGATATTATGGGTATGTCGGAGCCCTGTTTCGGCTATGTTGCATTAATTATGCTCCTTTAGAGGCTCGTAGATAGGTTTCGACTCATGTATAGTTTGGTATGCCTTGTTGGCTAATTTTTGTTGTATAGTCTTTCATGGCAGCGTTGTAGCTCGTACCTTTAAATAGTTTCTTAGAAATCTTGTCATCCCATGTGATGTATGTTCATGATCCATATCTAACATTTATATTGATCTCGTTATCCCTTATAATAAGAAGGTTAGATAAAATGTACGTTGGTGCTCGACAAGTATGGCCCGGGTGCTAGTCATGATCCTCCAATTTGGGTCGTGACAAAGCAAGTGATACCCAGGGTCGACAAGATGAGCCATCTTCGAGCTAACTTCAAAAATGACGATAGTCCTCAAAAGTGTCAAGCCCAACACATGTGGCACTGCAAGATTATAATGGAGAAGGACGCCATCGAGCCAGACATATATCATACCGGTTATACCCCTTTCTATTCTGGTTGGTTGGCAGAAAATTGGGGTGGTCTGAGCGAGCCAGGGTTCGTTCAGGGCCATAGGGTTATAAACGAAAAGGCCTAGGCATAAGTCAAAAACAACCAACTACGCAAGAGGATCCGTGAGTGTGAGGATGAGCACCGCGAAATACATGAGTCTAACAAGAAACTGATCGAGGAATGGAAGGATATGGCTATCAACACCAACAAAAGGTTAAGATATTTGGAGAAAGGCATAACGGAGATGGAGAAAACATTTCTCAAAAGGATTGAAGACTGTCACAAGGCTGGAGGGACTGACGGAGGATATCTAGGCAGAGCATACCTGTTGCTGGAGCTTCGCGAGTTAGGGGAGCTGTACGAAGGAAGAAAGAATGCCGAGTCTGGGGAAGGTCCTTCTGGGACCAAGTACATAGGAATGTATTTCCTTTACTTTATCAATGTAATAAGGCCAATGGCCATTAGTGACCTTTATTTCCTGTTTATTTAGTGTCATTTTGAGGTTCGTCTATTTTCTTATCAATAAAATGAGGCATTTAGCATCTTAAGTTCTCCAAATCAATTTGTCGCTAAGCCTACCTCGGGCACAAAAGAGGTCCCCAAATTAGGATGCACTTTACATTCCTGCACTATGTGTTTAAACACCGCAATACTCTTCATAATCCTCACTGACTTGGTTACTTTTGTTTTTGTTTTTCTTACTTTATTTATTTATTCCTCTCCCCAAAGGTTAGTTCGTGCACTCTGGCATCATCATCCTATCTTACAAGATCCAGAGGCCCTCCAACCTATCCTCCTCTTAGTCCTCCCAAAGGCAAGTACAAAGGCAAAAAGAAAATGGAAGATTCAGGCAACAACAGAAATGAGAATGTGGTTGAACGGGTAGAGGCCACTGACGGCCAGGGTATTCAGATTCAGAATGAAACTGTGTCGCAACTGGAACGAAAATTGTTAATGTTTCAAGAAGATCTTGATCAAGTTCGGAATCTAGCAAACCTGTCATTCTCCCTCAGCGTCCCATACGTCAATATCCAGAATCCTGCACCTCCTCAAAACATCCCAAAGCAGCAAAATCATCCCGCATCTCATCATCACAACACCCCACCAAAGAACCAAACTGTCCTAGCACACTGCAATGCCTGCCATACTCCAATAAACACCCCACTGCTTATCCCAGAACCTTAGAACTCCACAAATGACCATTTCCACACTCATAACAATCCCATCTACGTAGAGATTATGCCACTCTCCACTCCCCCTATCACATACACACCTGAGTCTGATGAAAAGAATCTGCTTACCAAGAACTTGGCCGAAGAACTTAGGAAGCTGAAGAAAAGGCGTCGAAGGAATCAAGGTAGTCGAAGGGTTGAACTACGAAGACCTCTGCATACAGCTCGATGTCGAACTACCCGAGGGATACAAACCTCCTAAGTTTGAAATGTTTGATGGTACGGGTGATCCAAGGGTCCACCTGAGAACTTATTGTGAGAAGCTGGTTGGAGTAGGGAAGGATGAAATGATCCGCATGAAGATGTTCATGAGGAGCTTGAAAGGATATGCATTGTCTTGGTACATCATCCAAGACCCCAAGAAATGATTGAATTGGGTGAGCATGGCATCTGACATTATGGACAGATTTAGATTCAACACAAAGAACGCACCAGACGTGTTCTATATTCAGAATTTGAAAAAGAAGCCCACAGAGACATTTCGTGAGTATGCTACTCGCTGGAGGTCCGAAGCTGCTAAGCTCAGACCTGCCTTAGAAGAGGAGCAGATGAACAAGTTCTTTGTCCGGGCCCAGGACCCGCAGTACTATGAACGGTTAATGATGATTGAAAACCACAAGTTCTCCGACATTATCAAATTAGGTGAATGGATTGAAGAAGGTATCAAGGGCGGCATGGTTACAAATTTTGAAGCCTTACAAGCTACAAACAAGGCTTTGCAGTCTGGTGGTGTGTCTAAGAAAAGAGACGCGGGAGCCGTGATGGTTGCACAAAGAACCAAATCCCCACTCAAATACCAAACTTACCCAACACCTCGACTCACATATCAACCCACCCCAAATTAGCAAGCACCCTCATACCAAGATCCACCACCAACTTATAAATCACCTACGCCACTGGCATATCAACCTGCTTCACCCAGATACTCACAACCCGCTTCTGTCTACCACACTTACAATTCCCAACCATCTCATTACCAATCACCCCCTACCCGTCAAAAACTTCCCTAAACCTCATCCTAATTTTTATCACAGACCTCCAAAACAGTATACCGCCATTGCTGAACCCATCGACCAGGTATATGAGAAGCTTAAAGCTGCTGGTTATGTCACCCCCATTCCTGCTGCAACCCCTGAAAATCCTTCTCAATGGGTCAACCCAAACAAGTCATGTGCATACCACTCCAGCATGAAGGGGAACACCATCGATGAATGCCGCTCTTTGAAGGACAAGATACAATCCCTGATTGACAATAAAGTCATCGTGGCAAAGGAATCCGCTCCAAATGTACGCAACAATCCTCTTCCGGACCATAAGGGTGGAGGCATCCACACTTGATTGAAATAGAAGATGATTGGGACCCCGAGGGATCAATCGGGTTGATCGCAGAAGGCAATGATCCAAAAAAAACCTGCAGTCACTCTCAACCCGATCATAGTCCAGATTTAACCGTCTGAGGATGCAGAGGTAAATATGTCCATGCCTCTTGAGTTTGAAGAAATGTCACCTGCAAAGGCACCGGTATCGATTGAAGTTGAGTTCGTGTCTCCAGTGAATGCACCCGCACCATTTGAGGTTGTAGTCTTGCCACCCCAGGAACATGTTCCATTCGAAGTGAGGGTAGCTGTGCCAATTGCGGTGGCGATATATACCACACCACCTTTCTATACAGATGCTTTACCATGGGACTATACAGCCGAGGCGAGAAGGAAAGGCAAAGTCATGACTGAAGAGGCTGTTGCAGCACAAGGTATGACAAGAATTGGTAGAGTCTACACCCCTGAACATCTAGCTGAATCCAGCATACAGGTTTCCAATCGGCCTCCCATTATCAAGACAGGTCCGGACGACCTTTGGAGTAAAGTACAGGCCAAGGAGTATTCGGTCATCGACCAGTTGAATAAAACGTCAGCACAAATATCCATCCTCTCTTTGCTGCAGAATTATGAGATGCACAGGAATGCTTTTTTGATGGTGTTGAATGAAGCCTATGTGCCAAATAACATCACTAGTGGAGAAATGGATAATATGGTGGGCCAAGTGTTGGAAAGTCACAAGATCACTTTCTATGAGGACGAGCTGCCTCTTGAAGGGCTGGGCCATAACAAAGCACTGCACATAACTGTGCAATGTGAAGATTATTTCATCACCAGAATCCTGATCGATGGGGGATCCAGCCTTAACATATGTCCGTTGATAACGCTCAAGAAATTGGGTAAAGGGATGCATGAGATAAAGGATGGAGCAATCAACGTGAAGGCCTTCAATGGATCTCAGAGGTCCACCATTGGTGAGATCAGCCTATGCCTGCAAATGGGGCCAACCTGGTTCGAGGTGGACTTCCAAGTGATAGATGTGCCAGCATCCTACAATTTGTTATTGGGAAGACCCTTGATCCATGCTTCTGGGGCCGTAGCATCAATGCTACATCAGGCAGTGACGTTCGAGTGGAACCACCAAGAGGTGATTATTCAAGGTGACGGTAGCAATCCTATTTACAGTCGCCAGACTATTCCGATGATTGAAGGAAGAAAGAAGCCGGGTGGAGAAACTTACCACCACATTGAACGGGTCCACACTATCGACAAAGACAAATGGTAGGATAGCAAGATCACAAATATGATAAATTGGCCAGGGTACAAGCCAGGTAAAGGGCTCGGCAGGAACCTTCAATGGATCTCCAAACCTATCAAACTCAAGAAGCACGTCACAACTTTCGATTTGGGATATGAATACACTTGGGAAGAATTCAAAAACTGGTCGCCACCACGGCGTGATCTTTTTATTACCCTTTGGAGAAACCAATACTGCATCTGGAGTAGACCTTCCAACATGTCGACGTTATTTATGGATCAGACGAAGAAGAAAAAATTGCAGCAATGAGGAACTTGTTTCTGGAGGACAGTGATATGGACTGCTGTGTTATTTTCGAGGAGGAGGGGGAGGAAGGCCCTTCTATACAGGCTGTGAGCAGAGGGATGTACCTCAAGAATTGGACTGTCAGGACAACCAAAGCCCGACGAGTCTCGGGGTAGCAAGGCTAAAACAAGCATTACTCACTATTTTCTTTACAAAATGATTTCCTTTTTCGCATTTTAATTCCTGCAATAAGATCTTCAATGTTCAAAACAATCGTTCAGTTTATCAAAAGCATTTTTGAATTTTTCTTATGAATCCATATTTATTGCTATCATTTTTCTCTCATTGCTTTACGTATACAACATTATTATTACCTGTCTTGATGAACCGATGACTTTGACGTGTAACGAGACGACGCAATAAACGGACGTAGATTCAGAAGAGGATGACATACCTGACGAGACTGTCAAAGAAGTTGAGAATTTTGAGAACAGACCTAAGTCCAACCTTGACGAGACTAAAACCATCAACCTGGGAGATTCAGAAAACATCAAAGAAACACGAATCAACATTCATTTATCGCCATCAGAAAAGAAAGAATATGCAGAATTTCTAAAGGAGTATGAGGACATATTCGCCTGGTCGTATGACGACATGACTGGTCTAAGTATGTATATAGTGGATCACAAATTTCCAACCAATCCAATGTGTCCCCCGGTAAAACAAAAGCTCAGGACGTTCAAACCCGGCATGAGTTTGAATATCAAAGAAGAAGTCACCAAGCAGATCAATGCAAAGGTTCTCAGGGTAGTTGAGTACCCGACATGGTTGGCCAACATTGTGCCAGTACCAAAGAAGGATGGGAAGGTCAGGTTCTGTGTCGACTACCGGGATCTCAATCGAGCTAGTCCGAAAGACGACTTCCCTTTGCCAAATATACATATCGTGATTGACAATTGCGCCAAGCATGAAGTACAATAATTCGTGGATTGCTTCGCTTGTTATCATCAGATCTGGATGGATGAGGAAGACGCTGAGAAAATGGCTTTTATTACGCCATGGGGAGTGTACTGTTACAAGATGATGCCATTCGGCTTGAAGAATGCAGGGGCCACCTATATGAGGGCTATGGCCACCATCTTCCACAACATGGTCCACTAGGAGATCGAGGTATACGTGGACGATGTTATTATCAAGTCTAGGAAATCCACTGACCACATGGAAGATTTGAGGAAGTTCTTCAAAAGGTTGCGGAGATACAATCTGAAGCTGAACCCTGCGAATTGTGCATTCAGGGTTCCTGCTGGAAAGTTGCTTGGGTTCACTGTCAGCCGCTGAGGGATAGAATTGGATCCGTCAAAGGTCAAAACCATTTAATAACTACCACCTCTAAAGAACAAGAAGGCTGTGATGAGTTTCTTGGGGAGACTTAATTACATCAGCCGATTCATAGCACAGTCTACAGTTATCTGTGAGCCGATCTTCAAGATGCTGAAGAAGGACGCCGCAACAAAGTGGACCGATGATTGTCAAAAGGCTTTCGACAAATCAAGGCATACCTGTCAACACCGCCAGTCTTGGTACCACCTGAGCCAGGTAGACCTCTGTTACTCTACCTTGCAGTGTTAGATGGAGATTCTAGGGCAGCACGATGAAACAAGAAGAAAAGAGCAAGCCATTTATTATCTCAGCAAGAAGTTCACTCCATACGAGGCCAGATATTCTCTGTTGGAACGCACTTGTTGTGCTTTGACTTGGGTAGCCTAGAAGCTGAGGCATTACTTCTGTGCCTACACAACGTATCTCATATCGAGGATGGATCTATTGAAGTACATCTTTCAGAAGCCCATGCCCACGGGCAAGCTAGCCAAGTGGCAAATCCTGCTGAGTGAGTTCGATATTATCTAGGTGACTCAGAAAGTGGTCAAGGGACAAGCACTGGCAGACCATCTTGCTGAGAACCCTATAGACGGACCTTACGAACCTTTGAAAATGTATTTTCTTGATGAAGAGGTATCATTCATAGGAGAAGACATTGCAGAATCCTATGACGGTTGGAGAATGTTCTTCGATGGAGCAACGAACTTCAAGGGAATTGGCATTGGAGCAGTCCTAATATCAAAAATCGATCAGCATTATCCGGTATCTGCCAAACTCAGATTCCCCTACACCAACAATATGGCAGAGTATGAAGCTTGTATCTTAGGGCTCAACATGGCCATTGACATGAACATCCAGGAGCTGTTAGTGATTGGTGACTCAGATTTTCTAGTACATCAGGTACAAGGAGAGTGGGCTACCAAGAATTCCAAGATACTGCCGTATCTGCACCACGTACAGGAATTAAGAAAGAGGTTCACGAAGATAGAATTTTGGCATGTCCCCAAAATCCAGAATGAGTTCACCGATGCATTGACTACTTTGTCCTCAATGATCCAACACCTGGACAAGAATTTCATTGATCCTATTCCCATAAAGATCCATAATCAGCCAGCTTATTGTGCCCATTTCGAAGAGGAAGCAGACGAAAATCCTTGGTTTCATGACATCAAAGAGTATTTGGCGAAAGGAGATTACCCGGAGCTTGCAAATCCCACTCAGAAATGCACACTTCGAAGACTATCCAAATATTTCTTTCACAGCGGAGGAATCCTATATAGGAGGACTCCCTATTTGGGATTATTACGTTGTGTCAATGCAAAGGAAGCATCCAAGCTGCTAGAGGAGATTCATTCTGGGACCTGTGGACCGCATATGAACGATTTTGTTCTAGCAAAGAAGATACTCCGAGCTAGTTACTTTTGGATGACTATGGAAACAGACTGCATCCAGTATGTCCGGAAATGCCACCGTTGTCAGATACACGCAGATATGATAAAGATACCTCCAAACAAGCTCAATGCAACAATCTCACCATGGCCGTTCACCGCTTGGGGCATGGACGTTATTAGATCAATCGAGCTTGATGCTTCCAATGGACACAGGTTCATTCTGGTAGCCATCGATTATTTCACCAAATGGGTTTGGTCACAATTCAATAAAAATCTCATTTTCCCCGCAATTGGAAATTGGGGCAGAATTTTGAGGAGGACCCTCAAAATTCCGAAGCAAGTTCAGCCAATCTCCGCATGAGCAGCAGTCAAGGACATTCACCCATCAAACTGGGGCAGAATTTTGAGGAGCAGGAGAGGTTGCAATGTCCCGAGCTGTGTTAGGTTGTCGGTTCATCCCAAAATTATTTTTTAATTATACATTATGCTTTTACAAAATCATGCATGTTTATTTTTGAAACAACTTTGTTTAACAATGCTACACCAATAATACATAAAATATTATCAGATCGAGCCCAGCAAGTCAAGAAAAGTCAGCGGGGATATGAACTAACCCCCCCGTTTATAGAACTCACGATCTTTCTTTGGTTGTAGGCACTAAGGTTGCAAAATCCCTAAACAAACTGTCTTCCCAGGGGACATACATTGTCCAAAATACGACTCTCAAAACTGCTGCACTTTCCGGCTTTCACACATGCCTCAATGCTTCGCAGTCACAATGCTCTCAATAATCACAACGCCGCAATACATCACCAGCTAAGGATTCCTACTGTCATTTTTTTCTTGCATAAGGCTACCATTCTGCCTTCCGAGACTAAACGTTGTCTCCATCTGCATTTGCATCTTTACATAAGGCTACCATTCTGCCTCCATCTGCATTTGCATCTTTGCATAAGGCTACCATTCTGCCTTCTAAGACTAAAGGATGTCTCCATCTGCATTTGCATCTTTGCATAAGGCTACTATTCTGCCTTCCGAGACTAAACACTGTCTCCATCTGCATTTGCATCTTTGCATAAGGCTACCATTCTGCCTTCCGAGGTTAAGCTCTACCTCCATCTACATCATCGCATAAGGCTACCATTCTGCCCTTCGAGACTAAGCACTGTCTCCATCTGCATTGCATAAGGCTACCATTCAGCCTTCCGAGGCTAAGCTCTGCCTTCCGAGGCTAAGCTCTGCCTTCAATTTACCTTTCGAGACTAACCGCTGTCTCAAGCACTATTTACTTCATTTTTTTTTCGGGCTAAGCTCTGCCCTTTTATTCGCAAGACTAAGCTCTGTCTTGTTATTGTATTATTACTGCATTTCATGGGCTGAAATATCGCCAACTTATCCAAAGGCGTCATCGTTCGGAGGCATCATCTTCATAGCCCGAGAACATCATGTCATGGCATGAGCATCTCTCTCAATCTTGCATATCATTTTCAAAGGCGTCATGGTTCGGAGGCACCATCCTCATGGCCTGAGAACATCATTTTCATGGCCTGCGAATCCTGCATCATGCAATTCATAGCCCAGGACGTCATGGTCTGATGATGTCATCCTTAACCGTCCGAAGACATCATTCATGGTCCAACAAGAATTTGCATCATGTTTAAATTGCACACCAGATATGCTTATATTATTTATTTGCAGGTAATCTGGCGAGCAAACTGCCATCCCGAAAGGATCGGTTCCGATCCAGTTCTCTTAACAACCCCATAAGCCGCTTATTCAATTAGTCCCAAATGTTGTATCCGTTCTTGTAAGAAACTTCATCAGTATACTTCACCGATGACTCCTGAACTACATACGGCCTAATTCCTGTAAAACCAGGGATATGTAGGCAACTCAGAAACTAGGGTGCGGCTGGAATCTCTCCAAACCATTTCACTCGGTCAAAATTGGCTATCATTCTTTACCCGACAACTCTTTCATCCTTTCCGGGTAAAGAGGGGCAGCTGTTGATACCCAATTTTTCCTCAAACTATTTTAAAATTTGCATATGTGCCTTCAAAATCACTTTTTATAATAACATGTATTTTTCCATAATTTTCCATATTTTATTAATTTCTTTTCCAATTTATTCAGTATTTTAAATTCAATAATTATCCATAAATTATATTATAAATAATTTCAAATATTTCCTAGCTCAATATATCATTTTAATACAATTAGGATTTAATTATTTCATAAATTAGCCAATTTGACATTATTTGGCTATAATTACAACAATTTTTGCAGTTATAGCCTAAATGTACATTTTATACCATTTTTATTCAATAATTAGTTATTTTATATTTTAATATTAGTTAATTACTTTAATTTCACTTATTTAGCATTAATTTCATTTTATATAATTATTAGCTATTTTTATTAATTATTTATCTATTTTTAACGGGTATTTAGCTAATAGCCACCTTTAATTCCAATTCTAGCCTAATTTTACCCGGACCCCTAACCCATTTAACTAGACCAAATACCCAGCCCATTCCTCAAAAAATACCCGGTCCAATCCCTCATTCGATCTTAGCCGTTGATTAATTCAAATCAACAGCCCAGATTAATCCCTACCATAATTAATCCTAAACGACTACCCCCCTTCTCATTTGTCCCCCGTTTCATTCTCTCTCAGATTCTCTCTGGATCTCTCTAGCTTCTCTCTATAACCCTCTCACCTTCCCCCCTTCCGTTGAGCCCTGTCTCCTTTTTCTGGCCATATCCCTTGCCGGAAACCATGAGGTCTCACCCCTCCTAGCTTATGTCTCTCCTCCCACGCCGGCTTGACACTGTCCTGAGGAACTTAAGAGAAACTGGAGCATTTCAACTCCCACCTATGGCCTTTCATGCTGTTCTCCGGCCATCCATGGCCTCCAAGTAAGATCTACCCCTTTTCCGGTAGAAACCGATAATATTTTGAGTTTTCCTCCTCTTTTCTGGGTTCTCTTTGGAAACCTAAATTTAAACCTTCTGATTCTTTTAGATCTGTAACAGATCTGTACGTATTATGAGATTTTTCGATGTTTTCCTTAAAGATCTTCCTGTTTCCCAAAATGACTCTTCACTTTTAAAAACTAGGGTTTTAAAATCCTTACGAAACATTTCTTTTTCTAGTTTCTTAGTATTATTTCATGATTCTATCGTGTTTAAACATTATTTGAGTCTTTCCCGTTTTGTTTGATTCATTTTTGATAGAAAGCCCTAAATTTTCTGAGGTCATTCTATGAGTCTGAGTTTATTTGCGATAATGTATACCTGTTCTAGCATGACTACTTTGCTTTCATGTATACTCTGTGATTCCTGGTGTTATATCCTTGCCGTTAGTTTTTTGATGTTTCTTAATCTGTCTATTCTGCTAAATCCCTAATGATTCTTATGAGAATCCCTAATTTGCATGATTAGGGTTCCTGACCCTGCTTAATATGTGTTATTCCAGTACTATTTTACCATTTTGAATCTCTGAATAATTGTGATTAGTACTTTATTGATTTTTACACAATATTCTGGTTTCGAGTATTTCCTTATGTGTGTGATATTCTCCTTGATTGGTACTGATTCCCTGTGATTAGGACCTCATACGAGGATTCTCTTACTGTTTTTCGGAATTAAACTGTGTCCTGCCTTATTCCTATGAATAAGGCTGTCAAATTGATTCACATATGCACTTTCCTTAATTAGGATATTCTGCATCTAGTCTTAATCACATGCTATATACTTTTACTACTTCTTATATTATAACATCAGCTTTTCAGTGATCTCTTTCATTGGTATGTTCTCATTTTAATCCCAGTTCCCAAACTAACATGTTTATTTTGCTGCTTCAATTCATTATGTTTCTTATATGCTTCTATATACTGTTTTGTTGTTGGACATGTAATTAAAATCTGGGGCTTCATCTAGCATGTTAAGTTATGCTTTACTTTCATAATCAACATGTCTATGTATTTGAAACCTGTTTCTATATGACTCTTATTATCCCTATGTCTGTACACTAGCTTTGGTTAGGGAATGCCTCTATTGGTATTACTTTAAGCTCTTTGATACTGTTATGTCTAGTCTAAACCCATACTATGATGTATCCCAATTCCATGAACCCCCTTAGGAACTTCTGATTCTGCATCCATGTCTACTTCTGCCTGTTACATGTTCACTACTCTGTGCCTTGTATGTCCCCAATCCCTCACTACCCTATTTGTGGTTGCTGAACTTGTCTTAGTACCTGTTCTGATCCTAATATGTGGATGTGTTTATTTTGACTACATTACTCTTTTCTCAAACTATTTACTGAATAAAAATCCTTTTGCAAAACTCTTTTATTTAAACCAGTCTTTCTTGTGTAAATTATTTACTCAAAGCTTTTCAAAACTATGTCAAGCACTCTCACTTTACTCCTAGACCTTTAAGTTCTTCCCCCTCTGTGTGAGCATTGCCTTGGGACCCTTGAGCTCCCTCTGAACCTTGACACACAAAGGCTGGCCCTTCCACACTGCACTTACTCAAATTTGGTTATGACTCTGGTTGTGAGCACTGCCCGGGATCCTTTGAGATCCTTAGGGAACTCTGACACACCCGGTTCATGTGAAAGGTTGTGAACTATTGGCATTGATAACTGCTGGAGATCTTGGGCCTATCAATAGGGTCCCTATAGTATAACTTCTTTTTTTCATTATTCAGTTATGTAATTCATGCAAATGGCCTGTAATAATTGTTGTAAACAACTCTTTGAGGATGGATAGTGGAAACAGAAGGGGTGACTATGCATGCTTTAGCTATTAAAAGGGTCGAAAACATGTTATTAGGTTTTTGTTCCCTAGGTCTTACATTTACTGTTTTCAGCATCTATTGGCATCTCATTTCGAAAGTCCTGTGCTAAAATGTGCTAATAACCAGTACTTTACAATCATGCTCTACGCTGCCATGTACACTTAAAGATCCTGTTTAGGATAAACAACACTAATAAACCTGTCATCTCCTGAACCATGTTTAAACAATGCCATATTTGTGCATTTAGAGATAATGTTTAGGTTTCTGATTCTGCATCATTCTGCATCTCTGTGCACTAGATACCATGTCCTTAGGATTGCTTCTTACTCGCTTAAATACACCTACGGATGCATGAAATGGAATAAAACAACCTCACTCAATTCTCGCAATCAACTGGTAATAATTCTGAGCTCTGAATACTTAGAACTGCATGCTGTTAGGTATAACGACC
This sequence comes from Nicotiana knightiana, assembly GCA_005239525.1. Taxonomy (NCBI): domain Eukaryota; kingdom Viridiplantae; phylum Streptophyta; class Magnoliopsida; order Solanales; family Solanaceae; genus Nicotiana; species Nicotiana knightiana. The sequence goes on along the minus strand of ML414496.1, from coordinate 20,802 downwards.
TGGAATTGTCTCATAACTGCTACACACCTAGGCAAGCCTTAGGAAATCAGTTACAAGGAATAAAACTAGATCTGTCTTTGTTATTATCATTTAGATACCCTGTTTTAGGATCTGAATCAAAAGACTTTAACTGTGTTTGAGTCATGCTGCTTATTTGCCTTATCTGTGGAGGTACTTGAGTCTTTTCCTGTTTGTATGTTTATTCCCCTTAATTGCAGTCCTATATATTTCTTGTTTGTCGCTTAGTGTTTTGCCTTTAAAGCTAAGGGTCTGCCTAGAACCTCCCTCCTAGGATAGAAGTCCTATACTCCTCCAAGGACTGATAGGAAGGGACGGGTAACAACATGCAATAGGGGTCGAGACCAACACTCGATTTAGTTACTTTCACGGGGTGGGAAATGGTAGAAGNTTGCATTGATGTGATCCATATTATTATAAACCTAGGATACCCTTTATATGCTTAGATCGTAATCCTTTCAAAATCTAACCTTCTTTACTATTCTCAAACATCTGCATGCTTAAGACTTAAATCCCCTCTTATTTGAGCCTTTATTTATTTGTTTGCTAAGTCGTACAAATTCACAAAAGCTGTTTGGCCTAGAAACACACTTGTGGATCCTGAGGGGTGCCTAACACCTTCCCCTTAGGATAATTTCAAGCCCTTACCCTATCTCTAGTTAACAACTTAGTTGTAAATGAACTCCTTTGGTGTCCTAACGCACCTTTTAAAATCATTAGGTGGCGACTCTCAAAAACACAAACCCCCTTCCCAAAAGGAAAGAGTTATCCCAATCGAATGTCATAAACCCGATCTCCACAAGGAAAGAGGGGGCGCGACAACATGACGACTCTGCCGGGGACTTTCAGGCTTTTACCATTTTCAAATTACTTTGTGAATTTGTACCTCTTCCCATTTCCCTTATGTGCAATTACTAGTCTGTTTCTTTAAGCATTTATTTTTCTTCAAAAGTAACTGACATGTTTTTCTGTTTCCTTCCTTTGTAACCGCTTTTAAATTATAAACTGCTGCATTTACTTCTTTCCTAACGTGCAAATACATGACAACATGTTTTTAATGCTTATTTATTATTGCATAATCATGCTCAACATTCATACTCCACTCGTGCCAAACAAAATACTATAGCAACGCTTGATGAGTGGTTGCGCTCTTCCTATATTATTACCCCCTAAATTCGGAAAGGCTTATTTGCGGTAAAACTAGTCGATCAACGGTGCAGTCGACGGTTCCGTGCCTTTCCCCCTTGAGTTGTCCGCTCGAGGGTACCAGTCTAAAACCCCATAGAAACCTTGCTCTGTTATGTTGTTTCATGCATGATGGTAAAACCTAGCCAGGCTAAAGTGTGGTCTGCACGATATCTTTTAAGATTGCCTTATCCAAAAGTCCACTGGGTTTCCCTAAACCCAAACGGACATCATCACGTTTTGTGCATTTGTTTGAAGAACTAAATGCTTTATGATAATTGTTGATGTTAAATAGTCAAGTCTGGTGGGGGTCGGGGTCTAATCATGTTTGCCCTGCAGAAATATGAGGCACGAATTCCCCAGATTCGGCATGGTCTCCAATATCCATCTGAAATTGCTAAGTTGGTGGGAAGATTTACATTCTAGTGAAAAAATATCATCAGAAAATACTTGGGCAATCTACCATCTCTCCTAGAAATCCAGCCTAACAACATGATAATAGAGGCTGCTACCTTGTTCTGGGATTGTGAAAGGTCCGTGTTCCGCTTTGGGGACATTGAAATGACACCTTTGGTGGAGGAAATAAGAGGACTGTCTGGCCTAGTATGGGAAACCCCGGGGTTGCTAATGCCTGAGAGCCGCACAGGCAGAGGTTTCCTCAAAATGATGGGTCTGAAGAAGAATGCAGAACTAGTATGCTTAAAGAAGTCATACATCCCTTTTGACTACTTGTACGAGAGGTACGGTCAAAGCAAATCATACCGTACCTACCACGACGAGTTTGCCATAATATCCTTGGGACACATCCATTGTAGGGTATTCGTCTTCATGTTTTGCTTCTTGGGTCCGATCGTGTTTCCCATAAAAAAGGAGAGAACCCACACCAGGATTGCCATGTTAACCAAGACACTAATGGAAGGAACTAATGGGCAAGCCTTCAGTATTGTGCCCATGATCATTGCAGACATATATCGAGTCTTGGAAAAGTGTCAACGAGGGGCAAAACATTTTGAAGGCTGCAATCTACTACTTCAGCTTTGGCTTATGGAACATCTCTAAAAGGGCGAGTACCGACAAGAAGTTCGTCGAAGAGTCTGGGATGACCACATCTCTTTTCACCACCCGAAGAGAATGAATTATATCCCCGACATGTTTGCTCAGCCAGAGAACACCAAAGGATGGGTCGAGCTCTTTGGTAATCTGTCTGAAGAACAAGTACAGTGGATGTTCGAGTGGTTTCCGACAGAGGAGTTCATCACCCGTTCCAGAGATGCACCATTCCTAATACTAATTGGTCTGAGAGGAACATACCCTTACGTCCCTCTTCAAGTTATGAGGCAAGCGAGTAGGAAGCAAGTCACACCCAGGGTCGACAAGATGAGCCATCTTCGAGCTGACTTCCAAAATGACGATAGTCCTCACAAGTGTCAACCCCAGCACATGTGGCACTGCAAGATTATAATGGAGAAGGACACCATCGATCCAGACAGATACCATGCCGGTTGTACCCTTTTCTTTTCTGGTTGGTTCGCAGAAAATTGGGGTGGTCTGAGCGAGCCAGGGTTCATTCAGGGCCACAGGGTTATAAATGAAAAGGCCGAGGCACAAGTCAGAAGCAACCAACTGCGCAAGAGGATCCATGAGTGTGAGGATGAGCACCACGAAATACATGAGTCTAACAAGAAACTCATCGAGGAATTGAAGGATATGGCTATCATCACCAATAAAAGGTTAAGGTATTTGGAGCAAGGCATAAGGGAGCTGGAGAAAAAATTTCTCAAAAGGATTGAAGACTGTCACAAGGCTGGAGGGAAAGATGGAGGACATCTAGCCAGAGCATACCTATTGCTGGGGCTTCACGAGTTAGGGGAGCAGTGCGAAGGAAGCAAGAATTCCGAGTCTGGGGAAGGTCCTTCTAGGACCAAGTAGATAGGAGTGTCTTTCTTTTACTTTATCAATGTAATAAGGCCAATGGCCATTAGTGACCTTTATTTCCTGTTTATTTAGTGTCGTTTTGAGGTTCATCTATTTTCTTATCAATAAAATGAGGCATTTAGCATCTTAAGTTCTCCAAATCAATTTATCGCTAGGACTACCTCAGGCACAAAAGAGGTCCCCAAATTAGGACGCACTTTACATTTTCGTACTATGTGTTTAAATACTGCAATACTTTTCATAATCCTCACTGACTTGGTTACTTTTGTTTGCTTTTTTTTTTCTTTATTTATTTATTCCCCTCCCCAAATGTTAGTTCATGCACTCTGGCATCATCGTCCTATATTACAAGATCCAGGGGACCTCCATCCTCTCCTCCTCTTAGTCCTCCCAAAGGCAAGAACAAAGGCAAAAAGAAAATGGAAGATTCAGGCAACAACAGAAATGAGAATATGGTTGAACGGGTAGAGGCCAATGATGGCCAGGGTATTCGGATTCAGAATGAAAATTTGTCGCAGTTGGAACGGAAATTGTTAAAGTTTCAAGAAGAGCTTGATCAAGTTCGGAATCTGGCAAACCTATCATTCTCCCTCAACGTCCCAGACGTCAATATCCAGAATCCTGCACCTCCTCAAAACATCCCAAAGCAGCAAAATCATCCCGCATCTCATCATCACAACACCCCACCAAAGAACCAAACTCTCCTAGCACACTGCAATGTATGCCATACTCCAAACAACCTCCCACTCCTTATCCCAAAACATCAGAACTCCATGAATGACCATTTCCACACTCATAACAATCCTATTTACGTGGATACTATGCCACACTCCACTCCCCCTATCACATACACACTTGAGTCTGATGAAAAGAACCTGCTTATCAAGAACTTGGCCGAAGAACTTAGGAAGCTGACCAGCCAGGTTCAAGGCGTCGAAGGAATCAAGGGAGTCGAAGGGTTGAACTACGAAGACCTCTACATACAGCCCGATGCTGAACTACCCGAGGGATACAAACCTCCTAAGTTTGAAATGTTTGATGGTACGGGTGATCCAAGGGTCCACCTGAGAACTTATTGTGAGAAGCTGGTTGGAGTAGGGAAGGATGAAATGATCCGCATGAAGTTGTTCATGAGGAGCTTGAAAGGATATGCATTGTCTTGGTACATCATCCAAGACCCCAAGAAATGATTGAATTGGGTGAGCATGGCATATGACTTTATGGACAGATTTAGATTCAACACAAAGAACGCACCAGACGTGTTCTATATTCAGAATTTGAAAAAGAAGCCCACAGAGACATTTCGCGAGTATGCTACTCGCTGGAGGTCTGAAGCTGCTAAGGTCAGACCTGCCTTAGAAGAGGAGCAGATGAACAAGTTCTTTGTCCGGGCCCAGGACCCGCAGTACTATGAACGGTTGATGATGATTGAAAACCACAAGTTCTCCGACATTATCAAATTAGGTGAACTGATTGAAGAAGGTATCAAGAGCAGTATGGTTACAAATTTTGAGACCTTGCAAGCTACAAACAAGGCTTTGCAGTCTGGTGGTGTGTCTAAGAAAAGAGACGTGGGAGCCCTGATGGTTGTACAAAGAACCAAATCCCCACTCAAATACCAAACTTACCTAACACCTCCACTCACATATCAACCCACCCCAAATTACCAAGCACCGTCATACCAAGCTCCACCACCAACTTATCAATCACCTCCGCCAGCGACATATCAACCTGCTTCACCCAGATACTCACAACCCGCTCCTATCTACCATACTTACAATTCTGAAACATCTTATTACCAATCACCCCCTACCCATCAAAACTTCCCTAGACCTCGTGCTAATTTTGCTCGCAGACCTCCAAATAAGTATACCGCCATCGCTGAACCCATCGACCAGATGTATGAGAATCTCAAAGCTGCTGGTTATGTCACCCCCATCTGTGCTGCAACCCCTTAGAATCCTTCTCAATGGGTCAACCCAAAAAAGTCCTGTACATACCACTCCGTCATGAAGGGGCACACCATCGATGAGTGCCGCTATTTGAAGGACAAGATACAACCCCTGATTGACAACAAGGTCATCGTGGCAAAGGAATCCGCTCCAAACGTTCGCAACAATCTTCTTCCGAACCATAAGGGTGGAGGCATCCACTTGATTGAAATAGAAGATGATTGGGACCCCGAGGGATCAATCGGGTTGATCGCAGAAGGCGATGATCCAAAGAAACCTGCAGTCACTCTCAACCCGATCATAGTCCAGATTTAACTGTCTGAGGATGCTGAGGTAAATATGTCCATGCCTCTTGAGTTTGAAGCAGCTTCACCTGCAAAGGCACCAGTATCGATTGAAGTTGAGTTCGTGTCTCCAGTGAATGCACGCGCACCATTTGAGGTTGCAGTCTTTGCACCCCAGACACATGTTCCATTCGAAGTGAGGGTAGCTGTGCCAATCACGGTGGCGATATCTACCACACCAACTTTCTATACAGATGCTGTACCATTGGACTATACAGCCGAGGCGAGAAGGAAAGTCGAAGTCAAGACTTAAGAGGCTGTTGCAACGCAAGGTATGACAAGAATTGGTAGAGTCTACACCCCTGAACATCTGGCTGAATCCAGTAGGCAGGCTTCCAATTGGCCTCCCATTATCGAGATAGGTCCGGACTACCTTTGGAGGAAATTACAGGCCAAAGAGTATTCGGTCATCGACCAGTTGAACAAAACGTCAGCGCAAATATCCATCCACTCTTTGCTGCAAAATTTCGAGACGCACATGAATGCTTTATTGATGGTGTTGAATGAAGCCTATGTGCCAAATAACATCACTAGTGGAGAAATGGCTAATATGGTGGGCTAAGTGTTGGAAAGTCACAAGATCACTTTCCATGAGGACGAGCTGCCTCTTGAAGGGCTGGGCCATAACAAAGCACTGCACATAACTGTGCAATGTGAAGATTATTTCATCACCAGAATCCTGATCGATGGGGGATCCAGCCTTAACATATGTCCGTTGATAACGCTCAAGAAATTGGGTAAAGGGATGCATGAGATAAAGGATGGAGAAATCAACGTGAAGGCCTTCAATGGATCTCAGAGGTCCACCATTGGTGAGATCAGCCTATGCCTGCAAATGGGGCCAACCTGGTTCGAGGTGGACTTCCAAGTGATAGATGTGCCAGCGTCCTACAATCTGTTATTGGGACGACTCTTGGTCCATGTTGCTGGGGCCGAAGCATCAATGCTACATCAGGCAGTGACGTTCGAGTGGAACCACCAAGAGGTGATTATTCATGGTGACGGTAGCAACCCTATTTACAGTCGCCAGACTATTCCGGTGATTGAAGGAAGAAAGAACCTGGGTGGAGAAACTTACCACCACATTGAACGGGTCAACACTATCGACAAAGACAAATGGTGGGATAGCAAGATCGCAAGTATGATGAATTGGCGAGGGTACAAGCCAGGTAAAGGGCTCGGCAATAACCTTCAAGGGATCTCCAAACCTATCAAACTCAAGAAGCACGTCACCACTTTCGATTTGGGATATGAATACACTTGGGAAGAATTCAAAAACTGGTCGCCACCATGGCACGATCCTTATTACCTTTTGGAGTAACCAATACCGCATCTGGAGCAGACCTTCCAATAGGTCGACGTTATTTATGGATCAGATGAAGAAGAAACACTTGCAGCAATGAGGAACTTGTTTCTGGAGGACAGTGATATGGACTGCTGTGTTATTCTCGAGGAGGAGGGGGAGGAAGGCCCTTCTATACAGGCTGTGAGCAGAGGGACGTACCTCAAGAATTGGACTGTCAGGACAACCAAAGCTCGACGAGCCTCGGGGTAGCAAGGCTAAAACAAACATTACTCACTATTTTCTTTATAAAATGATTTCTTTTTTTGCATTTTAATTCCTGCAATAAGATCTTTAATGTTCAAAACAATCGTTTAGTTCATCAAAAACTTTTTTGAATTTTCCTTATGAATCCATATTTATTTCTACCATTTTTCTCTCATTGCTTTACCTATACATCATTACTATTACCTGTCTTAATGAACCGATGATTGTGACGTGTAACGAGACAACGCAGCAAACGGACGTAGATTTAGAATAGGATGACATACCTGACGAGATTGTCAAAGAAGTTGAGAATTTTTAGAACATAACTAAGTCCAACCTGGACGAGACTAAAACCATCAACCTGGGAGATTCAGAAAACATCAAAGAAACACGAATCAACATTCATTTTTCGCCGTCAGAAAAGAAAGAATACGCATAATTTCTAAAGGAGTATGAGGACATATTCGCCTGGTCGTATGATGCCATGACTGGTCAAAGTATGTCTATAGTGGCTCACAAAAGTCCAACCAATCCAATGTGTCCCCCGTAAAATAAAAGTTCAGGAAGTTCAAACCCGACATGAGTTTGAAAATCAAAGAAGAAATCACCAAGCAGATCAATGCCAAGGTTCTCAGGGTAGTTGAGTACCCGACATGGTTAGCCAACATTATGCCAGTACCAAAGAAGGATGGGAAGGTTGGGTCTGTGTCGACTACCGGGATCTCAACCGGGCTAGTCCGAAAGACGACTTCCCTTTGCCAAATATACATATCCTGATTGACAATTGCGCCAAGCATGAATTATAATCGTTCGTGGATTGCTTCACTAGTTATCATCAGATCTGGATGGATAAGGAAGATGCTGAGAAAACAACTTTTATTACACCATGGGGAGTGTACTGTTACAAGATGATGCCATTCGTCCTGAAGAATGCAGGGGCCACCTACATGAGAGCTATGATCACTATCTTCCACGACATGATCCAGAAGGAGATAGAGGTATACGTGGATGATGTTATTATCAAGTCTAGGAAATCAACTGACCACATGGAAGATTTGAGGAAGTTCTTCAAAAGGTTGCGAAGATACAACCTGAAGCTGAACCCCGCGAAGTGTGCATTCGGGGTTCCTGCTAGAAAGTTGCTCGGGTTCATTGTCAGCCGCCGAGGGATAAAATTGGATCCGTCAAAGGTCAAAGCCATTCAAGAACTACCACCGCCCAAGAACAAGAAGGATGTGATGAGTTTCTTGGGGAGACTTAATTACATCAGCCGATTCTTAGCACAGTCTACAGTTATCTGTGAGCCGATCTTCAAGATTCTGAAGAAGGACGCCGCAACAAAGTGGACCGATGATTGTCAAAAGGCTTTCGACAAAATCAAGGCATACCTGTCAACACCGCCAGTCTTGGTACCGCCTGAGCCAGGTATACCTCTGTTACTCTACCTTGTAGTGTTAGATGGAGCTTTCGGCTGCGTTCTGGGGCAGCACGATGAAACAGGAAGAAAAGATCAAACCATTTATTATCTCAGCAAGAAGTTCACTCCGTACGAGGCCAGATATTCTCTATTGGAACGCACTTGTTGTGCTTTGACTTGGGTAGCCCAGAAGCTGAGGCATTACTTCTGTGCCTACACAACGCATCTCATATCGAGGATGTATCCATTGAAGTACATCTTTCAGAATATCAGAAACCGGTCAGCATTATCCGGTATCTGCTAGACTCAGATTCCCCTGCACCAAAAATATGGCAGAGTATGAAGCTTGTATCTTAGGGCTCAACATGGCCATTGACATGAACGTCCAGGAGCTGTTAGTGATTGGTGTCTTAGATTTGCTAGTACATCAGGTACAAGGAGAGTGGGCTACCAAGAATTCCAAGATACTGCCGTATCTGCACCACGTACAAGAATTAAGAAAGAGGTTCACGAAGATAGAATTTCGGCATGTCCCCAGAATCCAGAATGAGTTCACCGATGCATTGGCTACTTTGTCCTTAATGATCCAACACCCAGACAAGAATTTCATTGATCCTATTCCCATAAAGATCCATAATCAGCCAGTTTATTGCGCCCATGTCGAAGAGGAAGCAGATGGAAAACCTCGGTTTCATGACATCAAAGAGTATTTGGCGAAAAGAGATTACCTAGAGCTTGCGAATCCTACTCAGAAATGCACACTTCGAAGACTATCCAACAATTTTTTTCACAGTGGAGGAATCCTATATAGGAGGACTCCCGATTTGGGATTATCACGTTGTGTCAACGCAAAGGAAGAATCCAAGCTGCTAGAGGAGATTCATGCTGGGACCTGTGGCCCGCATATGAACAATTTTGTTCTGGCAGAGAAGATACTCCGAGCTGGTTACTTTTGGATGACTATGGAAACGGACTGCATCCAGTATGTCCGAAAATGCCGCCGTTGTCAGATACACACAGATATGATAAAGATACCTCCAAACAAGCTCAATGCAACAAGCTCACCATGGCCGTTCGCCGCCTGGGGCATGGACGTTATTGGACCAATCGAGCCTGCCGCCTCATATGGACACAGGTTCATTATGGTAGCCATCGATTATTTCACCAAATGGGTTCAGTCACAATTCAATAAGAACCTCATTTTCCCCCGCAATTGGAAACTGGGGCAGAATTTTGAGGACCCTCAAAATTCTGAAGCAAGTTCAGCCGATCGCCGCATGAGCAGCAGTCAGAGACATTCACCTATCAAACTGGGGCAGAATTTTGAGGAGGACCCTCAAAATTCCGTAACAGGAGAGGTTGCAATGTCCCGAGCCGTGTCACGGTCGTCGGTTCATCCCAAAATTATTTTTTAATTATATATTATGCTTTTACAAAATCATGCATGTTTGTTTTTGAAAAAACTTTGTTTAGAAACGCTACACCAATAATACAGACAGTATCATCAGATCGAGCCCAACAAGTTAAGAAAATCCAGCGGGGATACGAACTAACCTCCCTGTTTATAGAACTCACGATCTTTCTTTGGTTGCAGGAACTAAGGTTGCAAAATCCCTAAACGAACTGTCCGCCCAGGGGACAAACGTTGTCCAAAATACGACTCTCAAAAATGCTGCACTTGCTGACGTTCGCACATGCCTCAATGCTCCGCAGTCACAATGCTCTCAGTAATCACAATGCCACAATACATCACGAGCTAAGAATTCCTACTGTCATTTTATTTCTTGCATAAGGCTACTATTCTGCCTTCTGAGACTAAACGTTGTTTCCATCTGCATTTGCATCTTTGTACAAGGCTACCATTCTGCCTCCCGAGACTAAGCACTACCTCCATCTGCATTTGCATCTTTGCATAAGGCTACCATTCTGCCTTCCGAGGTTAAGCTCTACCTCCATCTACATCATCGCATAAGGCTACCATTCTGCCTTCTGAGACTAAGCACTGTATCCATCTGCAGTGCATAAGGCTACCATTCTGCCTTCCGAGGTTAAGATCTACCTCCATCTATCATCGCATAAGGCTACCATTCTGCCTTTTGAGACTAAGCACTGTCTCCATCTGCATTGCATAAGGCTACCATTCTGCCTTCCGAGGCTAAGCTCTGCCTCTAATTTACCTTTCGAGACTAACCGTTGTCTCAAGCACTATTTACTTCGCTTTACTTTTGGGCTAAGCTCTGCCCTTTTATTCACAAGACTGAGCTCTATCTTGTCAGCGTAATATTACTGCATTTCATGGGCCGAAATATCGCCAACTTATCCAAAGGCGTAATCGTTCGGAGGCACCGTCTTCATAGCCCTAGAACATCATGTCATGGCCTGAGGATCTCTCTCAATCTTGCATATCATTATTCAAAGGCGTCATGGTTCGGAGGCACCATCGTCATGGCCGAGAACATCATTTTCATGGCCTGAAAATCCTGCATCAAGCAATTCATAGCCCAGGACGTCATGGTCTGAGGACGTCATCCTTAACCGTCCGAAGACATCATTCATGGTCCAACAGGAATTTGCATCATGTTTAAATTACGCACAATATATGCTTGTATTATTTATTTGCATGTAATCCGGCGAGCAAACTGCCATCCCGGCAAGAGCGGTTCCGCTCCAGTTCTCCTAACAACCCCATAAGCCGCTTATTCAATCAGTCCCAAATTTTGCGTCCGTTCTTATAAAAAACTTCATCGGTATACTTCACCGATGAATCCTAAACTACATACGGCCTGATTCCTGTAAAACCAGGGATATATAGGCAACTCAGAAACCGGGGTGCGGCCCGAATCTCTCCAAACCATTTCACTCGGTCAAAATTGGCCATCATATCTTTACCCGACAACTCTTTCATCCTTCCTGGGTAAAGAGGGGTAGCTGTTGATACCCAATTTTTCCTCAAACTATTTTAAAATTTTCATATGTTCCTTCGAAATCACTTTTTATAATAACTGGTATTTTTCCATATTTTATTAATTTCTTTTCCAATTTATTCATTATTTTAAATTCAATAATTATTCATAAATTATATTATAAATAATTTCAAAATATTTCCTAGCTCAATATATCATTTTAATCTGATTAGGATTTAATTATTTCACAAATTAGCCAATTTGGCATTATTTGGCTATAATTACAACAATTTTTGCAGTTATAGCCTAAATGTAGATTTTATACCATTTTTATTCAATAATTAGTCATTTTATATTTTGATATTAGTTAATTAATTTAATTTCACTTATTTAGCATTAATCTCATTTTATATAATTATTATCTATTTTTATTAATTATTTATCTATTTTTAACGGGTATTTAACTAATAGCCACATTTAATTCCAATTCTAGCCTATTTTTACCCGGACCCCTAACACATTTAACTAGCCCAACTACCCAGCCCAGTCCTCACAAAATACTTGACCTAATCCCTCATTCGATCTGAGCCGTTGATTAATTCAAATCAACGGCCCAGATTAATCCCTACCATAATTAATCCTAAACGACTACCCCCCTTCTCATTTTTCCCCCGTTTCATTCTTTCTCACCTTCTCTATGGTTCTCTCTAGAACCTTCTCACCTTCCCCCCTCCGTTGATCCCTGTCTCCCTTTTCCGGCCACCTCCCTTGCCGGAAACCATGAGGTCTCATCCCTCCTAGCCTATGTCTCTCCTCCCACGTCGGCTTGACACTGTCCTGAGGACCTTAAGAGAACCTGGAGAATTTCAACTCCCACCTATGGCCTTTCATGCCATTCTCCGGCCATCCACGGCCGTCCGAGTAAGATCTACACCCTTTCCGATTGAAACCGGTAATATTTTGAGTTTTCCTCCTCTTTTCTGGGTTCTCTTTGGAAACCCTAACTTTAAACTTTCCGATTCTTTTAGATCTATAACAGATCTATACATATTATGAGGTTTTTCCATGTTTTCCTTAAAGATATTCCCGTTAACAAAACAATTCTTCGCTTTTCAAAACTAGGGTCTTAAAATCCTTATGAAACAGTTCTTTTTCAGGTTTCTTAGTATTATTTCATGATTCTATCGTGTTTAAACATTATTTGAGTCTTTCCCGTTTTTTTTGATTCATTTTTGATAGAAAGCCCTAAATTTTCTGGGGTCAGTCTATGAGTCCCAGTTTATTTGCGATAATGTTTACCTGTTCTAGCATGACTACTTTGCTTTCATGTATACTCTGTGATTCTTGGTGTTATTTTCTTGCCGTTAGGGTTTTCTGATGTTTCTTATTCTGTTTATTATGGTAAATCCCTAGTGATTCCTATGAGAATCCCTAATTTGCGTGATTAGGGTTCCTGACCCTGCTTAATATGTGTTATTCCAGTACTATTTTACCATTTTGAATCTTGAATAATTGTGATTAGTACTTTATTGATTTTTTACACAATATTCTGATTTCGAGTATTTCCTTATGTGTGTGATATTCTCCTTGATTGGTACTGATTCCCTGTGATTAGGACCTCATTCGAGAATTCTCTTACTGTTTTCCGGAATTAAACTGTGTCCTGCCTTATTCCTATGAATAAGGTTGTCAAATTGATTCACATATGCACTTTACTTAATTAGGATATTCTGCATCTAGTCTTAATCACATGCTATATACTTGTACTACTTCTTATATGATAACATCAGCTTTTCAGTGATCTCTTTCCTTGTTTATTATTGTTGATTGTCGTTTGAACCATGACTCCTTAATCAAGGAAGTCTTAGCATTAATTTGATTCTAATTGTGATTACTTCCATAATTATGCTAAACCTTTATTTGTTACCTTATTTTTCTACCTATTTTCAAAACTATATATACTCTACTCTCTCATTAGCATAAGGGACGAACTCACTGGTTCAATAACTCTCTCTCACAACTAAAACTTTCTGCTCTCTTCTCTCTTCTCTGTGCTACTTATCACTGTTCTAAGTTAGCCGGCTTTAAGCCAAGCTAATTATTATGCTCCTATCCTACTTTGTGTTTACCAGTCTTCTTCACTTCACTGGTATGTTCTGATTTTAATCCCAGTTCCCAAACCAACATGTTTATTTTGTTGCTTCAATTCATTATGTTTCTTATAGGCTTCTATATACTGTTTTGTTGTTGGACATGTAATTAAAATCTGGGGCTTCTCCTAGTATGTTAAGTTATGCTTTACTTTCATAATCAGCATGTCTTTATGTATTTGAAACCTGTTTCTATGTGACTCTCATTATCCCTATGTCTGTACACTAGCTTTGGTTAGGGCATGCCTCTATTGGTATTACTTGAAGCTGTTTGATACTGTTATGTCTAGTCTAAACCCATACTATGATGTATCCCAATTCCATGAACCCCCTTAGGAACTTCTGATTCTGTATCCATGTCTACTTCTGCCTGTTACATGTTTACTACTCTGTGCCTATATGTCCCCAATCCCTCACTACCCTGTTTGTGGTTGCTGAACTTGTCTTAGTACGCTGTTCTGATCCTAAGATGTGGATGTGTTTATTCTTAATGCATTACTCTTTTCTCAAACTGTTTACTGAATAAAAATCCTTTTGCAAAACTCTTTTTTTTAAAACTAGTCTTTCTTGTGTAAATTATCTACTCAAAGCTTTTCAAAACTATGTCAAGCACTCTCACTCTACTCCTTGAACTTTAAGTTCTGCCCCCTCTGTGTGAGCATTGCCTTGGGACCCTTGGGCTCCCTCTGAACCTTGACACACAAAGGCTGGCCCTTCCACACTGCACTTACTCAAATTTGGTTATGACTCTAGGTGTGAGCACTGCCCGGGATACCTTGAGATCCTTAGGGACCTCCGACACACCTGGATCATGTGAAAGGTTGTGAACTGTTGGCATTGAGAACTTCTGGAGACCTTGGGCCTATAAATAGGCTCCCTATAGTATAACTTCTTCTTTTCATTATTCAGTTATGTAATTCATGTAAATGGACTGTAATAATTGTTGTAAACAACTCTTTGGGGATGGATAGTGGAAAAGGAAGGGGTGACTATACATGCTTTAGCTATTAAAAGGGTAGAAAGCTTGTTATTAGGTTTTTATTCCCTATTTGCGCAATAGAAACCATGCTTAGGACTCATATGTGCAAGATCATGCATTAGAGACCATGTTCCCTAGGTCTTAAATTTACTGTTTTCAGCATCTATTGGCATCTCATTTCGAAAGTCCTGTGCTAAAATGTTCTAATAACCAGTACTTTACAATCATGCTCTACGCTGTAATGTACACTTAGAGATACTGTTTAGGATAAACAACACTAATAAACCTGTCATCTCTCGAACCATGTTTAAACAATGCCATATTTGTGCATTTAGAGATAATGTTTAGGCTTCTGATTCTGCATCATTCAGCATCTCTGTGCACTAGATGCCATGTCCTTAGGATTGCATCTTACTCGCTTAAATACACCTACTGATGCATGAAAAGGAATAAAACAACCTCACTCAATTCTCTCAATCAACTGGTAATAATTCTGAGCTCTGAATACTTAGAACTGCATGCTGTTAGGTATAACGACCTGAAATTGTCTCATAACTGCTACACACCTAGGCAAGCCTTAGGAAATCAGTTACAAGGAATAAAACTAGATTTGTCTTTGTTATTATCATTTAGATACCATTTTTTAGGATCTGAATCAAAAGACTTCAACTGTGTTTGAGTCATGCTGCTTATTTGCCTTATCTATGGAGGTACTTGAGTCTTTTCCTGTTTGTATGTTTATCCCCCTTAATTGCAGTCCTGTATGTTTTTTGTTTGTCACTTAGTGTTTTGCCTTTAAACCTAAGGGTCTGCCTAGAACCTCCCTCCTAGGATAGAAGTCCTAAACTCCTCCAATGACTGATAGGAAGGGACGGGTAACAACATGCAATAGGGGTCGAGACCAACACTCGATTTAGTTACTTTCACGGGGTCTGAAAGGGTAGAATATGGATATGATGACTGGTGCGCTAATACCACGTGTAGTCCCTCTCCGAGGAGTGATTACCGAGTATTGTACTGATGTGATCCATATTATTATAAACCTAGGATACCCTTTATATGCTTAGATCGTAATCCTTTCAAAATCTAACTTTCTTTACTATTTTCAAACATCTGCATGCTTAAGACTTAAATCCCCTCTTATTTGAGCCTTTATTTGTTCGTTTGCTAAGTCATAGAAATTCACAAAAGCTGTTTGGCCGGGAACCACACTTGTGGATCCTGAGGTGCCTAACACCTTCGCCTTAGGATAATTTCAAGCCCTTACCCTATCTCTGGTTAACAATGTAGTTGTAAATGAACTCCTTTGGTGTCCTAACGCACCTTTAAAAATCATTAGGTGGCAACTCTCAAAAATACAAACCTCTTTCCCAAAAGGAAAGAGTTGTCCCAACCGAATGTCATAAACCCGATCTCCACGGGGAAAGCGGGGGCGCGACAGTGAGCTGGCCAAAACATGATGGCATGCCAAAAACCATGGTACTGTTTAACCAAAGAATTAGATCATTTGACCAAAGCTATTTTTAGGATGAACACGAGTTTATGATAACCAAGGCAAGACTGATAATTGTAAGTAATAAAGAAAAATCAATGAGATGCACGAAAAGTAAAGTGTATTGCAATAGTAGTTCGGATGACCTTTACAGGTTATATTTTACTCCCTTATATAGGGAATTTCCTAATATAACGTCTGCCCTTTTTAGTGATTGAGCATTAATGACTAATTATGACATTAATGTAACGTTACAATGAGTAACCGTAACTCTTGCGTGAATGTTATGTAACGTGTGGATCACTAATTGAAGATCTCTGAATCTGCCTTTGTTCCACCCAGATACATTTTTGATCGTGTCCCTTCATCTTCTCAATCAGGTTGAGACTTCCGTAGCTAATTAACCCGTGGATGTTATTTTCCGTGCCTCTTTTCCTCATACCTCTTCATAGAGTCCCGTCCAGCTGTTGTGTCTTTATTGCTCCGTGTAGACTGCTGATTCATCAAGATTTATCACTCGTGTGAATCTCTTTTTTACCAATACAGATAGTCCCCCCACTCACCATATATTTATCGATTAATATTTGGTAAGTGGATACTCATTTATGGCGGGAATATTTTGCCGCCGCTTCACTCGAATCATTGCATATTTTTCTGAACGTAGGCGTCGCTTGTCACTTCCATTTAATTCGTATGCCATGTGGCATTTCCGGGTTGGTTCTGTAATTATTCAGCGCCTTTTAGGGCTTTTCGCGGCTGCATCAGTCACGAAGTGACATGTTCAATTATGGCTTTCACATCATTGTTTTTTCCTATTTTTGATGGTTGTCTTAGTATAAATACCCCTTTTCTTTTCTTTCACAAAAAACTTCTAACTTTCAAACTTTATTTGTAAAGAACTTTTTCCTTGTATTTGTATATATGTATTCTTCAAACCAATCTAAGAGAGTCATAAACGTAGATGATTTGACTCCCTCTTCTGCTCCAACACGGAGTAGGAGAGGCGGCAGGTTGAGGAGTTTAGGTTCTATTCCTTCAAGGGGTTCTTCCTCTTCTCAAATTACTTCCCCTCCTTCTTCTAGGTCTTTAGCTTCTCCGAGGTCTAGGGCTTCTAGATCTTCATCCAAAGGTAGAGGACATCACGAACCTTTGCACGAATCGAGGGTCGATGAAATAGTACCTGCAGAGTTCACCTTTGCTAGGGATAGTCAGGCCCTTAGAGATCAACTTTCTTCATTGTCGTCTCTTGACAGTGCTGACAAGTACCCTACCCAACTCATTAGAGATTTAATTCCTCTTATACGCAGGGACTGTTATTGGATTTTCGATTTTCCTGTAATCGTTCCAAACAGTAATCAAATAATAACGTCTTACAAGACAGGACATTCTTTTGTTTATACCTATCCCTTTAAATTAGGGTTTAAGCCTCCCATCGACCTGATTATCATCGAGTTCTGTCGATTTTTTGAAATTTGCTTGGGACAAGTCGGTCCTCTTGTATGGCGAGTCGTTGCATGTTTTAGATACTTGGCTACCTTAGCTTCGAGCCCCTTTACCTTTCATCATATTATTCACCTATATTCCCCAATGTTATTCCGTCAGGGAATTTTGACCCTGGCCGCTAGGAGTAAAATGGTGTTTTTGACTTCTGAAGATGATAAGGATCGAGGTTGGTACCTTCGATACATTGTTGTGCCTACGGTTGGCTTATTAGGTGAAGAAAATCTTCCCTTCCCTAAGAAGTGGAATCGTGTATGTGAGTACATTTTAGCTCACATTCCTTGCCTTTTGCTTTAGATGTTTTACTAACACCGTAGCTGTTTCTTCTTTTTATAGCAATCATGGAAACCGTCGAGAATGTCTCCGGTTTTAGAGATTGGGTAGAAAAGCTTTTGTTAATCTCTCCATTGGAAGAACGTTCATGGAAGTACCTCTCTGAGAGGTTTGGTTGGAGAGTTAAGACTCATGGTAAGTGAAGTTTTTGTTTCTTCTTGCTTCTCCCTTTGAGCATTATTCAATCCTTTCCTTTTGACAGGGTTTCCTGCTCGTGGAGTTTCTTTATCCGGATCTGTTCCCAATTTATCCCTGGCTCAGGCCCAGGAGATCATTTCAGGTTCTTCTTATTCAAAGATAAAAGCAGGTGGGTCAAGGCCTCGGAAGAAGAGGAGGAAGATGAGGGCTTTTTAATCCATAGGTCACGCAGAAGGAAGGTGGTCTCAGACAATGAGTCTACACCTGTTATTGATCCTTCCGTACCCGGAGTTGAATTTTCTACCCTTGAGGATGCTTCTCCCTCTCCCGTGCGTGATTCTGTTGATTATTTATTCCGGGAAGGCTTTGGTCCTGTTGCTGATGAAGATCCCCTAGTTGTTTTCTCTCATTCTCTTAGAGAACTCTCCTCCCCTGTTCCAGTTATTTCTTCTGCCCCCGTGTCTATTCCTGCTCCTATTCTTGCTCCTTCTCCCGTGGCTTTTTCGGCTCCTCAGACTTCCTTGCCCGTGGTTCATGCATCTGTTCCTGCTTTCGCGTCTTCTATTTCATAAGTAGGGTCTTCCAGTAGGGAGATGAGGCAGTTGATGATAGAAGTTCCGGTAGAGGGTAGCCTCTTTAAAAAGTCTGGCCAGCCTGATGTGTGGTTGAAACCGTTGATAGGTCTGATATAGAGAGCTAAGATGGATAGCCACAGTTCCCTCACACTGGCTAATGAGATCGTGCATACTTCTTTAAAGGTAGAATGTATTTTCTTTCATTCATTCTTGTATGTGTATTTACCATATCTAATTAGCTTCTTTTGCATATCAATCTTATAGGCACGGAGCTTATGAAGAGGGTTTCTAACACGGAGCAGGAAGTGAAGGAATGGCATGCTGAAGCAAACAATTGGAAGGAGCAATATGAAAGCTTAAGGCTCGACATGGAGGCCGTAGAAGAAGAAAAATGTACCTTGGAACAGCAAGTGAGAGTCATGAATGTAGAGTTGGCCGTGGATAAAGCATCTTCTGATCAGGCGGGCAAAGACAAGAACGCCCTTGAATCCTCTTTCGTGGAGCAGTTGTCTCGTGCCTCTGAAGAAATCAGGAATTTGAAGGCCTTGCTGGACCAAAAGTAGGAGTATTCAGGCGAGCTTGTGCAATCACTTACTCAGACCCAGGAAGATCTCCGCCACTCTTTAGAAAAAGTCCAATTCCTGGAAAGGTCTCTCGCTCCTTTAAGGGTCTCTAAAGATGCTGCTGTGGCTGAGAGGGACGAGCTAAGAGCTGAGGTTATGCTATGGGAGAAAGATTACGAAGCTCTTGAAGATAGGACAACCATCGATGTTAGTTGGGCGTACATGAACTCCCGCCTCGACACATTGACTGAAATGAGCCGAGAGGGTTTCGACCTTAATGCTAAAATTGCAAAACTCAAGGAGTCCATTGAGAAGGCTCAACAAGGTCAGAATCTCTCTTCACCTGAAGGTGAGGCTCCTGCTGCTCAAGTCTCTTCATCCCAAGCCGCTCCTGCTCCTTCTGCCAGTGAAGTCAATCCCCCTCCTGATTAAGTTTAAGAAGTTGGTTCCTCCTTTTTTTTTTCTTTCTTTGTCTCAATTGGTGGTTACCCCCAGTCCTATCGGGGGTAAATTTGGATCTCTTAAAGTCCCCAAATGACAACTTAGGGGAAAATTAATGTATAAAAAACTCTATAAGGCTAAGTATAAGTTAATACTTAGTTTTTACTTAGACGTTTTAATATATTAATGCAAGTATGACTTTTGTTTTCCGTTGAGTTTCTGTTTCACTCTTTAAGTCTTTTGCATGCTTTATTTTTCGAGGTTTTAGTTTTACCTCTGAGTTTTGCATATAGAATGATTTAGATTACT
This sequence comes from Nicotiana knightiana, assembly GCA_005239525.1. Lineage (NCBI taxonomy): Eukaryota > Viridiplantae > Streptophyta > Magnoliopsida > Solanales > Solanaceae > Nicotiana > Nicotiana knightiana. The sequence continues at coordinate 1,019 of ML414496.1, read as the reverse complement.
CGTACCTTTTCGTAATAGGCACGGTGTCATATAAAATATGTGCCTTTTTTTAGGCATAATTTATGAAAGAGGGCCCTTTTTGATCGACACTTAATGAAGAAGACGTCTCAACTTCATAATGATGTAATAATGCAATAGAGTGATAGGAATTTTTCACATGTTTAAGAATGTTTCTGAGGAAAGTTTTTTGTTTGAACTTTCACAACATTTTACATGTGTTTGATTATCGTCTAAAACTCATGTTGCAACTGTTTTCTTTTAACAGATTTGATATACACTTGTATTTCGTAGCTGTTTTTCGTATGTATCAGTTTTTTTGAGTTAATACAAGAGAGCAACTGTTTTTCGTTCGTAACATTTTTTATTCAAGTTGGGGTTTTCACCCATAACTATTTTTATTGACAACAATTTTCAATAAGCATGAGGGAAATGCTCTTACATTCGTAACTATTTTATTTGATAACAGTTTTTTGAACAAGTACAAGGATTTGATCTTTCATCCGTGACTATTTTATTTGATAACATTTTTCTATATGAGTACAAAGATTTCGTAACTATTTTTAGTTACAAANTCCATACTGTATAGTCCCCCAAGTGTTTGAGCTTTGAAGAATGAAATCTCGAGCACTTGGCTATTCCTTCCTTGTGGTCCTTTTCCTGAAAGGGAAAAACATACGGGACTCGAAGGTATATAGTTTTTAGATGATGACTGCTTAACCCTTTAAAACATCCATCAGAAAGTGTAACCCTAGACCGGGGGAATTCAGTTACTTCCTCGCGTCTTTGCAGGTTTAATATCATCATCTGGTGATGGGTTAGATTTATGCCTATCATCTAAAAAGGTTAGTAAAATTTTAAATGTTCAAAATAAAATTGAACGTGTGATACCTGACCGGGGGTACTTATTTTCCTTAGAAGTAGTACTTCTTCAAGTGGATGGCATCCCAACTTGTTGGGGTAGGATTCTGCCATCCATAGCTTCCAGCTCGTAGGCGCCCTTCCCAGCTATGCCTCGGACT
>ML414493.1:25670-48693 GCA_005239525.1 Nicotiana knightiana | reverse complement strand
TCTAAAATAACTTTCATAATGAAACTACAAAGTAATGAAGAAAATCTGTACAAATTGATGTCTAGCCGTCCGTCTCTTCGAATCCCCTCTAAGTTGTGTTTTTGGGGTCTATTTATATGCTTAGGAAAAACCCTAAAAGTGTAGGAGACTTCTATTCCAACCGGGAAACACTTAAACTCGTCAAAACTCAGAATTGACCGGAACCAGGGACCCGGGCGTTTGGGCTTAAACGCCCCCCTAAGGCCAGGGCAGGCCTGGCGTTTGGGCTTTAAGGCCCCCCCCTAACGCCAGGGGCTGCCTCGCTTTAGGGGCCAAATGCCTGGATAAGGCCAGGGTGTTCCCTCTTCGCCTCTTAAGCGTATTTTCGACGTATTTGCTTCCATTTAGCTCGGTTTCCATCTCCAATTCACCTACACATGAAATAAACTCCATTAAGCACATAAAACGTGTGTTTTTATCATTAACGCACATAACATGTAAGGCATATAACATGTTAAACTATGAATTCTAGCCTCGCATCACAGCCCATATTCTTGAACAATTCTGGAGGTAACAAAGGTGTACGTGGCTACGATATCAACCATTGTCACGACACTCTTGTTTCTGATTTTCAGATCCACATATATTAATATAGATTAAGCATCAACCAAATCATCCCTCATAGCATTCACGTATGCAGCTTCTTCCTTGGCAGCATTTTCTTCATCATCCACCATAGTCACACAAGCCTAAGTGTTCAGAAGCCGCAACGGATTAACATAGGCAGCAACATACTGTCCATTTCCTTGTTTCTCCTCTTCAGTAAGAAGAGAATTATTCTTTCCTTGATTTGGACAGTTTCGTGCATGATGTCTAGGTTTTTGGCGTGTCCAACAAATCACCACTTGTTGCCGGTTTCTTTTTGACGAAGAAGCGTCCATCTTCCCTTGCCTTTGTCATTTCTATCTTGCTCCCGATTGTCATTATTCCAATTCTTTTCTTTCCACTTTTTCTTTGACTTAGAAGAAGAGTCAGTATCAGAACTTATTCTAGTTGAGCAAAAATCCACCAATGCTTCCGCTACCGCAATTACACTAGGCAGATCTTTAACTTTCTACCTATGAATTTTGTTTTGTGCCCGACCTTGCATTCCGGAAATGAAATTATGTATTTGTACTCATCCGACATGTTTTGGATGTCTAGGAACAAAGATGAAAAATATTTCACATAGTACCGAATAGAACCACTATGTCTCAATCGCTTAAAGCGATACCTAGCAACCCAAGACGAGTCGCTAGGCAAGAACTTTTCCCTCAGCACATCATGAAGTTTTTCCCAAGTATCAACCTTGTGTTTTCCAGCACTTTCATCATCTGAATTTTTCGTAAGCCACCACATCACTGCATCTCCTCTGAAATAACACACCGTCATGGTCAGTTTGTCCTTCTCCAGGACATGAGCAGTATAGAAATAATGCTCCAAGTCCCACAAGAAGTTTTACGGTTCCTTGGCGCCTCTCATGCCACCAAATGCCTTTAGTTCTGGAATCTTAATTATGGAATGTTCTTCACCTCCTTAGGGCACATTTCCAACAGCCTGTCGGAGGATCTGAATTTCCGTCCTTAGATCCTCATTTTCCTTCGACAAATTTTCCAACTGCCCAGCAGCAGTTTCCTGGAAAGCCTACAATTCCCCTAGTTGGGTATCAACACTCTCACGAACGTGTTGAAGTTTGGTGTTGACGTTATGGATCTGCGTCAGAATATCAACCAGATCTACCACGTCATCAGTAATTCCCACAAGTGCCTCCAACTTCTAAAGCCTTTCACGAAGTTCTGCATTTCCTGCCATGATAATTCCAAGATCTTACTGACGTTGCTCTGATACCAGTTGTTGTAAGGTCAATTGTTTTTCGTATTGACACTGCACGACAATCACACAACAATGACTTAGACCTATTTCTCTTGCACTCTCGTTTTAGCCTAACACTTAGTTTATGACAGCATATAGAAATGAGACAAGGCACACAATTACAATAATCTCTTCCCAGCTTTTTATTTAAACTCGTGCCGCAAAGAAGAACACATCCTTACAAAAAGGAGTCAAAGGCAGCCAACACTCTACCTTGACAATCTGCCTATATAGTAATATATAGACAAACATTTGGCCTCAACCTTATCAAAAACCTAGCAGTTGACATCCCCAAATCAAGAGATTTTAAATTTCGAATTTCAATCCAGACAACTTCCCATAGCCCCACTTAGCCACAATGCTGAAAAACAAGAAACTGCTCTAACTAGACAACTGCCATGCATGTGCGTGACACATGGGCGCAACCTTTCAAATTTTGGCGCCAAAGGCCAACTCTGTCATGTCTTCTCGCCAAGACCTCTTGTAGCATGCCTTTGCGCACATATCTGCCGCTGTCTCTTGTCCAGCTCGCCCATGACATTGCCTTGCCCGCGTGCATCTTCCGTCCCACGCCCTGCCTTAGCTTACCTTAGTTTTTCTAGCCTTTTCTAAGCTTTTGCTTCGCGTTGTCTTTGCCTTACCATGGTCACGCCAATGCCATGGTCTTGTCATGCCTTGACACCTTAGCCACAAGTCATCGTGCCACAGTCCATGCCCATCAACACTTATCTCATGTCGGACATCTTTGTCAACATGATGCCATCATCATCATAGGGTCGTGCCGAGGTCCATCATGTAAATCCCTCGCCATGCCCATGTCATGTTCGATCAATCAAGTCGAGGGGCGAACGTTAGGCTACTAGCTAGAAAAGTTATCCACTCCAGATTCAAAGCAATATGTTTCTCCTCTAGAAGAAAAAAGTACTCTATTCCAACCACTCTTAATAAAAGATTTTGGGTTTAGGTCCTGAGTGGCATGGAAAGGAAAAATCGGATAGAAAATACTTACACTACATGAATTTGTATTAGAAGGTATTGATAGAACCATTAGTTGAATGAAAAATGAAGCCTCCTGCGGGCAAATGATATACTCATAAAAAACCTAAGAATAGCTTAGATTTCCTTTGCAAGATTAATCATGATGAAACTCTGCCTGAGATCCATTGATCATAGCTAAACACTAGACACTGATAAATAAGGTGCTTTGTATAGGTCGAAAATTACCTTTGATATGATCAAACTACGTTAACATTAAGGAGGCACTCACAGGCTTCCACGTGTCATCAATACGACTTAAACAAAGACCGGCGTCGAAGTGGTCCCTAAAGTGATGAAGGGTGCGGTCGAAGAGTCATCGTAGATTAGGGTCAAAGTCGAGCATCTTAGATAGAGTTATAATATCTAGTTTTAGGATAGGACACAAAAGAGAATATTCTAGTGGATATTCTCTGTATCTGTACTATTAGGATTTTTAGGAATATGTTCCCTATAAATAGAAAGAGACAAAATGATAGAGAACAACAGATTTTTTTGTAAGAAAACACATTAACTTTAACAAGAGAATCTGGCTTATTTGCAAGCACATGAGAAATATTTTTTCACTAAGATTCTTGCCTAACTTTTCCACTTGATCCCAGAACTACTTGAATATTCGAAGGCTCATCAATCATCCTTCATTGTCAGAAGGAATATCCTTAAATCTCACCCCTTTTTAGGTAACTCGCATGTTCTTATTTACATAAATTCCATTTCATTGTCATTTATTATTATTTAATGCTATATTCCACCTTTTAGGTCATTGAATATTGTTAGTATTGTCCATATTTATTGTCTTTCCGTCAAACATATAGATTGTCTACCACAAAATCGGTTACTTTATCTTTTGGGTATTAATATTAGCTATGATTGACTCTATTTCATTTAAATCTAATTGGTTGAACCCGGATCTAAATTTTGGGTCAAACAGTTTTGCGCCAACTGTGGGACTTCTTAGTTAATACTTTAGTTTCCTTTAGATTTACGACTCACATGAGTTGCTAACCTAACAAGCCACAAGATATTTCTCTTTCTCTAAACATACAGAAACATACATAGCTGGTAACTAAGGAGATAGGACTAAAGTGACAGGTGATTTCCCTGGAAACCTCATGAATGCTATCAACGAGAGTTGTGAAACGCTACGTGACACCCACTGCCTGCCTCAGGTGCGAGAGATCGCCTCCCTCACATTGCAGCATAACAAAACAAAATGGAAAAGGGGCCTCCACATCCACAGGAAAAGGAACACCATCGACCATGAAAAAGCTCCTCGAAGAGTGGCTAACCGATACGTTAGTAAGAGTGCTCAACAAACCTGCTCCATGCACGGCCATAGAGTCCGCAAGATCCACACAGTGTAACGAGCAGGAAGACCAACTAGACCCTCCAACACCAAGTATAACTCACAATTTTACTAACAACACAGGTGACAGTATCCTCGCCGATGTTCTAAAAAGGATAGAAGAAATGGAGAATGAAAACAAAATACTCGGAGATTAGATGAAAGAACACCAAGAACGAGTCGGCAAGATACTGGCCGCCCCTATGCTACTGCCAAAGAGGGACATCGTCAGATTCATAGAGTAGCCATATAGTGAGGAAGCATCACCACATACAATACAAAAGACCTTTACAATGGCGTCGTATCTTAGGATATATGACAAAACGACTGACTCAGAAGATCACGTGACTCATTACGTTACTGTCGTGAAGGGCAACGACCTCACCAAGCAAAAAGTGTCCTCTATTTTGCTGAACAAATTTGGCAAGACCCTCATAGGAGGGGCATTAACATGTATTCATACCTACTGGCCCGCTCCATAGAAACCTTCGAAGCAATGGCATATTCGTTCGTGATGGCGCATGACAGGCCAAGAAAGCCGAGACAAGAGTAAACGGCATCTTCTCCATCAAGCAATCCTTAGGAAAGGGACTGAGGGGCTTCCTCGCCCGAACATGGTAAGGATGACCCTACCAAATGTGTCCGAAAGGATGGTAGTCACAGCCTTTCAGAACGGTTTGAGTAGCAAGGTTTCAAGAGCGACCACAAAATTGTTGAGCCGGTTGATGAAGTATCCTCCATCCACTTGGGATGAAATCCACAATGCGTACTATGCCGAAGTCCGAGCAGATGATGATGACCTCAACGGACCAACTCGATGACTCGTCTCAATACAGGCCGAGCCTAGGAAAGAACGAAGAGATAAAATAAGGAGGGATCACCCGGTCTAACGACTAAACAGGGAACGACATCAGCCATCTGTCAGGGCCCTCGTACCACGTTCCTTCCGCTATGATGAAGGTCCATCTAGGTCGACGACGGGGACTCACCGGAACGAGAGAAGTATGCCCCCTTATTGTCTGCTCACAATTTATGTGCCTCACCTATAGAAATAATCTACGCCTTGAAGAAACTCGCAACGAAGGTAAAATGGCCACCAAATATGAGGTCTGACCCGAGCACCAAAAAATTCGACACCCTTTGCGAATTCCACCAGGAACACGGATACAAGACAAAATATTGCATCGCCCTTAGGCAACAGGTTGTGAACATGTTGCAGCAAGGACACCTCAAAGACTTACTAAGCGACAAGAAGAGAAACAACTTCGCTAGAGGTCGTGAACGTTAAGGCTCACCAAAGTCACCGTCACCGGTCGCAACATCAACATGATCATTAGTGGAAACAATGATGCCCTCCATCAACAACATTAAATTCAGTGCCACTTACAAGCTCAAAATATTCATCACCTGCGAACGGTATGCGGACTCGAAGAAAGTATTATCTTCGACGATTCAGATGCCGATAGTTTGACTTTCCCTCAGAACGATGCTCTCGTCATTACGTTACGAATATTAGATATTGATGTCAAATGTATCATGGTAGACGATGGGAGTAGAGCGTGTATTATCCATCCCCGAGTCCTCACCCAGATGTGACTCGAGGACAAGATAGTTCCATGCTGCATCACACTAACCAGTTTTAATAATGCAGTTTAATGGAGATCGGGTGAAATCACACTCCCCGTCTTGGCCTCCGGCATAAATCTTGAGACAACGTTCAACATCATGGACTAAGCCACCGCATATAATGCCATAGTGGGACGACTATAGATACATCCCATGAGAGTCGTCCCCTCCAGCCTATACCAAGTGATCAAGTTCCTAAAACCTTGAGGGATATTTAGTATATGAGGAGAACAACACACGTACTGGGAATGCTACCGCATCACCTTAGATAGCACGACAACCCAATAGAAGAAAGACAAGGAAAAAGAGGCATAACAATCAACATGGTCGAGGTAGATGCAAGAAGAGGTCGGGGACGTCATCATGGACCCCGAATTGGTCAAAGCCGCGGACTCAACTATAAAGGACCTCAACCCCATTCAATTACACCCCAGCGACTCCAGCAAAAAGGCCTACATCGGTTGTACACTTTGAGAACGAGGTAAATTTAGTCAATTTTAATAAATAATGCGGATTTGTTTGCCTTTAGCCATGTTGATATGCCAGGCATCCCCAAGGAGATCGCCACACACAAATTAAATTTCAATCCATTCTACCCCCCCCTCCCCGGTTAAGGCAGGTCTGACGAAAATTCAACCCCGCTATCAACGATGCCGTCCACAATGAGGTTTAGAAGCTATTAGAAAATAGCTCACTTAGGGAGTCGAAATACCCCAAGTGTATACCCAATGTAGTGATGGTAAAAAAGAAAAACGGGAAATGGAGGAAGCGTGTAGACTTCACAGGCTTAAACATAGTATGCCTGAAGGATTTGTTCCCATTGTCACATATCCAACAACGAGTCGACGCGACAGCGGGGCACGAGCTGCTGAGTTTTCTGGACGCGTACTCGGGCTATAACCAAATACTTATGGAAGAAGAGGACTAGGAGAAAACCACGTTCATCACCCACCGAGGAACATATTATTATAGGGTCATGTCATTCCGGATAAAGAACACGAGAGCTACCCATCAAAGATTGGTCACAAAAATGTTCAAAGATCATCTTGTCAAGACTATGGAGTTATATATCGACGACATGCTGGTAAAATACGTAAGGGAAGAGGACCATATCGACCATTTGTAGGAAACTTTCTACATACTGAGATGGTATAAAACGAAACTAAACCCAGAAAAATACGCGTTTGGCATAGCCTCGGGCAATTTTTGGGGTTTCTTAGTGTCACAATGGGGGATCGAAGTCAACCCATACCAAATAAAAGTTATCTAAGGGATACCAGAGAAACTGACTACTAAGAAGCAAGTCCAAAGGTTGACTGGTTGAATCGACGCCCGATCGAGATTTATCCCGGGGTCATCCGATAGATGTCACAAATTTTTTGGCGTACTCAAAAAGTATAACGACCTTGAGTGGACGCCCGAATGCGTACAAGCTATGCAAAAGCTAAAGGCGTATCTGTCATCATCACCTCTGCTCCCAAAGCCCAAACCCAGGGAACATCTCCTCGTCCACCTAGTCGTGTCCAAAGTGTCAGTAAGTGCAGTCCTAATCTGAGAAAGTAAAGGTACGCGATCTCCCATTTATTACATTAGCGAAACACTCATCGACGCCAAAACGAGGTACCCAAACCTCGATAAACTGGCCCTGGCACTAGTCATAAATTAACAAAAACATAGACCCTATTTCAGTGCCACCCTATCTCGGTCGTTACCACCTTTCCACTGAAAAGCATTTTACATAAGCCCAAATTATCGGGGAGGCTGGCCAAGTGGTCCATCGAGCTAAGAGAGCACGATATCACATATCAGCCACGAACAACGATAAGGTCGCAAGTGCTCGCTGACTTCATCTAAGCGTCTCTCCAAACACAAGACATTTGGGTCCTATACACCGACGATGCATCCAACGCTTCCATATCCGGATTAGGACTCGTTCCGCCAGTCCATAAGATGCCCAGATATGACTAACAACGAGGCCGAGTATGAGGCCGTAATTGCAGGATTGAGACTAGCACTCAAGTGTGGGGCAAAGCAGTTGAAGCTCCGTTGTGATTCACAGCTTATAGTCAACCAAACCACATGGGCTTTCTAAATCAAAGAATAAAAGTTGCAAAAATGTCAGACCGAGATCTATAAGTTGTTGCCCAAGTTCGATGAATTCCAGCTCGACCAGATCCCGTGTTCTTAGAATGTCGAAGCGGACGGCCTCGCCAAATTGGCCGCAACCACCAAAATTATCACGACGGGGGATAAAAGTCTAGTCCACCTTATCAACTCGTCGCTAGACCAAATCGAGGTAAGATATATAAGTTTAACTTGGGATTGGCGCAATCGTATTATTGTTTACTTGCAATACGACACACTACTAAAAGATAAAAAAGAAGCCAAAAAACTAAGAATGCAGGCAACGACATACAACCTCCTCCATAGAGACATATACAAGAGGACATATGGCGGCCCTTTGGTGAAATGTCTGCGCCCAAACCAAACCCAGCTCGTCCTTGAAGAAGTCAATGAAGGCCATTGCGTCGCTCATTCTGGCGATTGAGCACCCGTTAGGTGTCTCATACGGGCAGGATACTACTGGCCCACTATGAAAAAAGACGCCTCAGAGTTTGTGAAGAAATGCGGAAAATATCATCAATACGCCCCAATAATTTACCAAGCAGACGAGCATCTCCACTCAGTCACCTCTCCATGGACATTCATCAAGTGGGGAATGGACATCATGGGCCCCTCCTAGCGGGGCGAGGTAATGTACTATTTGTTTTAATTTTAACTGAATATTTCTCTAAATGGGTGGAAGCAGGAGCGTTCACCCAAATATACGAACAAGAGGTAATCACCTTCATATGGAAAAACATCATCTGCCGATTCGGCCTACCCAAAGAGACCAGCTACGACAACGGACCCCAATTTACGGGAATGAAAATTGTCTAATTCTTCAAGAAATGGCATATTAAGAGGATACTTTCAACGCCATATCACCCAGCAGGTAATAGGCGAATCCTCCAACAGGTCCATATTAAACATCATAAAGAAAAAGCTCGAAGACCAAAGGAACTGTGGCCGGAAATACTCCCAGAAGTATTGTGGGCATATAGAACCACCCCGAAGACAAGCACAGGAGAGACGCCCTACTCTCTGGTCTATGGAACTGATGCAGTCATACCAATCAAAGTCAGATAACCTAGCCTAATGTACTCCCACTAAAGCGACACTAACAATGACGAGAGTAAAAGGCAAGAGCTCGATGAGATCGACGAACAAAGAGATATGGCGTACATAATAATGGTCACCCAAGAGCAGCAAGCGGAAAGTTACTACAACAAGCATGCAAAGGTCCGGCCACTCAAAGTTGGAGACTACGTAGCCAATGCCAAAAACTAAGCAAGCAGGTATCCACGGGATGCCAAACTAGGAAAAAATTGGGATGGCCCGTACAAAATTACACCCAAAGCAAACAAGGGTTTGTTCCAACTAGAGACAGTGGAAGGAAAACAACTACCAAACAATTGGAACACCAGCCACCTAAAATACTTCAACTTATAAAAGGAAGAAGCACCCCCAAGTCGTACTCTTTTTCCCTCACTTGAGTTTTGTCCCATTAGGTTTTCTCAAGAAGGTTTTTAACGAGGAGACGAAAGGTACACTTCGAGTCGAAGTATGCGAAGAAAGGACTTGTTTCTCTTTCATTGCCCAACTCCTCAATACTCTCCAAGTAGACATTGAGGAAGCCAGAAGTTGTAGACGAATAAGGCCATGCAAAATTTTGGGCCTCTCTCGGCTTTCAAAACAACAACTCAATCTTAAAGATCGGAGGTTTCTTTTTCCAACTCCCCAATCTTTTCATCAATCTTCTTGTTTAGCCCTCGCCGAAGACAGGTCATTTTCTCGCTCAGAACAAAGGGTTCGATTTTCCAACTCAAGGAACTCTACCCTCCCCAGAGCCTCTGACCGAGCATACTCCACCTTATTAAGCTCCTCCTGCTTCTCGGCGACCTCGCCGCTGAGAGCCTCCGCCTTGAACTGGCACTCTTCAAGTTGGCCTCGTAGTTGGACCACTTGGGATGGGACATCATTGGCTGCATTGGATCTCTTTGCCCCTACTAAGCTCGAGCTCCTCCTCTTTTCTCATCAATGTCCCTTCAAGGATGTTGCACTTCTCGACAACTTGCATCAACTTGTCGTCCCTCTTCTTCTAGTCCTCCCTCAGGGCCCGAACATCACCTTCTTCGTGAAATAGACACCGGAGCTCCCGGTACTTTCTAAGGCACGTTGTATAATTGTCTTTCAGCTTCACGTAAATTTCATAATGATGATGACGATTATAATTCCGCCTATTTCCACGTCCACATCCATTGATACCTTCACGGTAATAATTTTGTCTTCTTTAAGACTTATCACATATTGCTAGCACATTCTCTTAATGGGACTGAAAATGAGGAAAATTCAATGGGACGAGTTTTCACTTCTTTGCCCACAATCATACATGAATTTGATCATTGCAAGGCATAGAAATTTTACCACTTCAGGTGGTTATAATTTCTTGCAAACTCTATTAGAGTTATAATCAAAATTTATTGTCTTTGCTTGTATTTAAAATTAAATTATAGAATTTCAAGAATTTAAAAGAGAAAATAAAGTAAAATCCTTACCTTAAATCCAGAATTTAATCATGACAAAAGTTCATAGAACAATTAGCAATCATTATGCTCAATCACAAAGCTTCTACTTAATTGTTTAGAGCTTCGTGTTGATAACATGTTATGAAACAATAAAAGAATATTGCAGAGAAAAGTAGGAAGAGAGAATTCTTATTGATTTTGGGATCATTTACAATGGAACAAAATCCCTCTATTTATAGGGAAAAAGTGACTTAGCCACCAAATAACAAACCCTAAAATATCTCTAAAATATAAATATTCACCATAAATAAAATACTATTTATAACAATATGTACTTAATGGCATGAGCTATGAACTATTCAGATTCAAATCTCCATTAATTAAATGTAAATACATGGGGCCTAAATATTTGGTTTAAAATTGTGAGGGGTCTATCGTTGATCAAGTCACTTATAGAGGGGTTTAATGTAATATACCGTAAAGTAGTTTCAAGGAAAGAAGAAGAAAAACTTCTCGAGGTCACGTGAGCTTCATGTGAAGTAAAAGGGCAAAGTTGAGATCAAATTGATAATACCAAAAAGGTAACCAAACGGCGTCAGATGCTCCATGGTTTTCAGCGATCAAACCGGTGCTGTAGTGTCAACGACAAAGCAGAGAGGGTTTAATGGGCAAAACCGATTAGATTAATAATTCTTCAAATTCCTTGATTTTGATTTAAGGGGTATCTCAGATTGTCGATCGTATATTGAAATTTTGAGTAGGTGATCGATTTGGAGGAGGATGGTGCTGGTATTAGCATTGGGCGATCTTCACATCCCGCATAGGGCTGCTGATCTTCCCGCTAAGTTTAAGTCTATGCTTGTTCCTGGAAAGATCCAACATATCATCTGTACTGGTAACCTCTGCATTAAAGTGAGTCTTTCTCTTCCCTTTAATTCATCTAAATTAATTAGTATTATTGCAGTAACTATCAAAAATTTTAAAGAGTTCATGTGGGCAAACTTCCCCCTCTTATATGCTACAAACTAGTATAACATAAGTAGAAAGATCCCATGTTTTATCGCCGATTGATGTTTATTATTTGGTTATTCACTTTTATAAGTTACCTATTGATGAATCCTAGGGCTTGTATATAAAATCTTTTGTTTCAAGCATTTGTTTGAGTGAGGAGTATTCGGTAGTTAGTTGTTTAAACTCACTTTTTCAATGTCACGATTGGATATAAATATGGCTGGATTTTTTTAATTGAATAACCTTTTGAATCATAATTCTTTTAGATTGTGCTTGCTTTGACTTGCATTTTTTCTCCATAATAAATTATATTTCCAATAGTGTGGCATTAGACATTCCGTGGCTATAATTCCTGGTTGCTGCAGACTTATCACTTTTAACCTCGGCATTGTTTTGTTCTCTCCCAAATCCTATAATTTTCTTTCAGCTAGACTGTTTAAAATAAAACAAAGAAATTTTCTGCAAATCATTTCTGAAGGCTTTGGTTTTTGCGTATCACTCTACGTAACCTCAACTTTCAAGGTCAAACTTATTAGTTGCTTATGCATGAGGGCAATTATCTTTGATATGGTTTGTGCTTTTGGCAAAGATATTCCACCATTAGAGCTGTAGTTGAATAAGAGAGGTAACTTATATCTGTCCCATTGCTGTTAAAGGATTTGATGGAAAGCGCAAAGAACAACCTAAGCCGTGAGCTTTATTGTTTAAGCATGCTCGAAAGGACGCCTTTCAAAACATTGCTCTATGTTGTGCGCTTGTGGAGAAAAATTGGAGATGCTAAGTGTACGTTCTGTGTTATGAGATCAATTATCATTATTTCTTGTAATCTGAAATAAAAAATCTGCAAGTCATGATAATGCTAATTTTGGAGTAATTAGTCATTTGGCATATATCTTTTCAGTTAACCATGCGAAGTATAGAATGAAGACCTTGCTCCTTGGTTTATTTAGGAGTTTTTTTCGATGAAAATGTTTATCTATTTATTTAGGAAACTCAAGTGCATTTACCCCATAAGTACTGTTTTATCTGCGGGCTACTTCCACAAGTGTGCTCTAATTACACATTTTGGATCTAACCATTCCAACTATTTGTGAGATATATTTTAGCTTAACAATTTTGTTTTGTTTATTACTCCCAACTACTGATTACATTCAGTGTGGAGGTTCCTGTTCTAGATCGTTTGGCATCCAAGTCAAATATAGGTTCTTTATGAAAATTATTAAATACCTTATCCAATTTACATCTGCAGGAGGTTCATGATTACTTAAAGACTCTTTGTCCTGACTTGCATATTGCTAGAGGCGAGTATGATGAGGAGACACGTTACCCCGAGACCAAGACGCTAACAATTGGTCAATTTAAGCTTGGACTATGCCATGGCCACCAGGTCTGATTCACCATTCTTTCTTGTCACTTGCTGTCCTACTTTAAGCTGATGAGGCAAAACATTGGTTATTCAGGTGGTCGGAATTCTTGTCAGGGATAAACCTAACACTTAAGTACTCTTTACTTAGTGGTATGATATGTAGCAGATACATATGTATTAACATGCACCCTGCCCTCTCTGCGATTTTTCTGCTTTTCCATGGTTTCAGGTTCTTATGTATGCCTTGATGTATATATAAGTGCTTACGCCAAATTTATTCATCTTGTTAAGAACTTTTGCTAGTGTGTCATTGTAAGAAAGTTAATTTACTTGCAATAACATTCTTGCTTAGCATAACATTGAAATTTGGTTGCATTTGTGAGATTCTAAGGCATTTATCTTGTACTGCCAAAAAAGTCCTGCCGTATTTATCGTGGGTTCTATCGTCAAGATGTAATACCATGTCTCTCCAATATTCCCACAACTAACTTAAAAGAATATTATGGCTAAATTTGTACTCTATCTTAGTCGCTGTCTCATTTTTTTTCACTTTTTGACCCACTATCTCCTTTTTTTCGTCTCTTCTAAAATTTTTGCTTACAATTTTTTTAGAAATAGTTTTCCACTTTTTAGAAATTGTAATTGATTGACGAGACGCGAGACGGTGTCAACGTGCAATTAGAAGTGTGGAGGCACACCCTGGAATTTAAAGGTTTCAAGTTGAGCAGGACCAAGACAGAATACTTGGAGTGCAAGTTCAGTGGCGAGACTCAAGGAGGCGAAGGGAAGGTGAGGCTGGACTTGTAGGTCATCCCTAGGAGAGGAAGTTTTAAGTACCTTGGGTCTATTATTCAGGGGGATGGGGAGATTGATAAAGATGTCGCACATCGTATTGGGACAGGATGGATGAAACAGAGACTTGCTTCCGGTGTTTTGTGTGACAAGAAGGTGCCATCGAAACTTAAGGGTAAGTTCTATAGAGTGGTGATCAGACCAACGATGTTGTATGGGGCTGAGTGTTGGCCAGTCAATATCGCTCATGTCCAGAAGAGGAAGGTAGCAGAGATGAGGATGTTGAAATGGATGTGCGGGCACACCAGGTTAGATAGGATCAGAAATGAGGTTATTCGCGACGAGGTGGGTGTGGCCCCTATTGAGGACAAGATGCGGGAAGCACGACTTAGGTGGTTTGGTCATGTGAGGAGGAGGAGCACAGACGACTCGGTGAGGAGGTGTGAGAGGTTGACATTGGAGGGCCTACGGAGAGGTAGAGGTAGGCCAAAGAAGAGGTGGGGAGAGGTGATTAGGCAAGACATGATGCAGCTTCAGCTGATCGAGGACATGACCCTTGATAGGAAGGTATGTAGGTCAAGGATTAGAGTAGTAGAGTAGGTAGTTTGCAGTGTTCATAACAGTAGTATTGACACGCAGTTTCGCTTTCTGTTGGTAGTAGGTTTTTATGACTAACAGTTGTTTCCTTCATTGTTGATCATCTTAGTATCTTTTTATTTTTATTTTGCTTTTATATGGCTTTTTGGTACTGTCCCTTATTGTCTGTATTTTCATTTATGTGGTGCTTATGTTTGCCTAAGCCGAGGGTCTATTGGAAACAGTCTCTATCCTCACAAGGTAGGGGTAAGGTCTGCGTACACACTACCCTCCCAAGACCTCACGGTGTGGGATAATACTGGGTATGTTGTTGTTGTTGTTGTTGTTGTAGTTTTCCACTTTTTGAAATTTAGCTCTCTAAACTGAACTATTTATGTGCGAATTATTTGAGAAATATTGCTTAGTCCTCAAGCCTGCGCCTTTTCTATTCGTAATTAGTATGTTCCCCTTTTTTCTTGGTCGTCCAGGTTATTCCATGGGGTGACTTGGACTCATTAGCCATGCTTCAAAGGCAATTGGATGTTGACATACTTGTGACTGGCCACACCCATCAGTTCACAGCATACAAACATGAAGCAGGGGTAGTTATAAATCCAGGATCTGCTACTGGTGCCTATAGTAGCATCACATATGATGTCAACCCTAGCTTTGTTTTAATGGACATTGATGCCCTGCGTGTTGTGGTCTATGTTTATGAACTCATCGATGGAGAAGTCAAAGTTGACAAGATTGATTTCAAGAAGACGACAACACAGAATGCTAACTGAATAGCAGAATAGTAATTCAGCTGATTTTTGTGGAATCTTAAGAGTTGATAAGACATTATATTCCTTTGTTTGCTTGCTTCCAAGGCATTTTCGGCTGCCTTTGTTCTTTATTTTCCTGTTGCTTCTGATTATCCAGGTTTATGTCCAGTTACTCAAGTCAGTGTGCATTGAGAATTCAGTAGGTTAAATTGGCAAGTCTTCTGGGGGAAAAGGGTTGGAAAAAATCCACTGTTTATTGTGCTCCTAAATTCCTTTTTTTTTTTTTTTTTTTTTAATATATATATGTTCGCAAGTTGATAGATTGATTGTGGCTTTTGCTATGATAGTAAAGTAGAAACATTAAGGGTGTGTTTGGTATGATGGAAAACATTTTTTTTATGTTTGGTTGGATTAAATGTTTTGGAAAAATATCAACTCAGAGGAAAATTGGGAAAACAAATTCGATATCTCCTTCTCAACCTTTCCTACCCCACACTCACCCACCCCACACCCACCCACCTAACCCCACCCTATGCCTACCCACCCCACCCGCTCTTTCCACAAAGGCATTTTTTTTCTTTCAAATTTTAGTTTTTTTCTGTCACCACCCACCCAAACAAAAATATTTTTCTATTTTAATTTTTTTCATCTTTCGGTTTACAGGTTTGAAATTTTATAAGTTCAAACGTTATGAGTTCAGAAGTTTATGTGTTTGGAAGTTTACGATTTAGAAATTATAAAGTTTACGGGTTCGAAATTTCGCGGGTTTGAAAGTTATAGGAAGTTTAAGATTGGTTTGAAAGTTTATGGTTTTATGTTTATTATATCTAAATTATTTATTAATACTCTTGAAAAGTGATTTTCCTTAATTTGTGTACCAAACATCGGAAAATGAATAAGATTACTACTTGTTTTTTTGGAAAACATTTTCCACGAAAAATCTTTTCCGTTATACCAAACACATCCTAAGACTATGCATAAACGTTTTTGTTAATTACCTTCTTTATCTGTCTATCTCGAAATTAAACTTTTCCTACTGAAAGGTTCTCTACTCCCATAGTCTGGACTCGAGTGTTAAAGGTGAAGGGATCTATTACCTTTTGACCACTTCCTTACGGTGGTTACCTTGAAATTAGTTGCTGCAACATTGTGCCTGACCAGCTCGCTTTTCGGACAAACCCAGTAGAACATTGAAGCGGCTCCGTTGGGAACTAAGAGTCCATCAAACTGTATAGAGAATTTGATTTTCTATCAGTTTTCGTAGAACATACACAGAGTAGTAAGTAAATGACACAACAGTATTTTACGTGGAAACTCTTAACTTTCGAGATTAAAAATCATGACCTACACTCGTAAGATTTCAATTTCATTAACCGAGCAACTTAAAATTATAACCTATTGTAACCTAGGAATTAACCTCTTAATCTCTCACCTGCTTGCAATAACTTTATTTCAAGCCTCTTTATAATAACTCTATTACAAAGCTCACCAATTTGACTAACTCTAGTCAAACAAAAACACACGGTTTATGATTTTCAGAGGATGTTCTACAAGATGCTTCTAACTAAGTTGAGTAGAAATTACAAGTGAATAATATTAACAAAGAGACAACAATACTAAGGACACATGATAAACTCAATGTTGGAATCTGGTCATTTGTTCTGTTGCTACTTTATTCTTCAAGCGTTGGAGTCAATGAAGGCAGTACACTTGAGAGACTTAATGATTTAGGACTTGCAAGTATGTGTTTTCTCTTGCCTCATGTTGGTAACATATAAGTGAGGTTATTGGGATGATGTAAGCAAGTATCCGGTACGTAGCATGCTCTATAAAGTGGTTGTTGCACTGTTGCGTGTGCAGTGCAACAACTTTAACACCTGTAAAGAGTTGACTTGTACTGTGACCGGAGGAACAAATAGGCATCTGTTCACTATGTTGTTTCTATGATTGATATTATTGGAACTTGTGCCAGATATGTAACTTGTTGTTCTGAGCACTTTGAGGCTGTATAATAGCTTTCCTATCTGGTTCTTATATGAAGTTTGTTAAATCATCAAAATACAAAGACGCATAACTTAACTCGGGTGTAGAGTCTCATAAGGTGAATTTAACAAACATCTGCCTCTTAGAACCAAATTCAGTTTATATATGGCATGGACTGGACATTCAATGTCTAAACCTCTTCACACCCCAATTAACGACTAGTGTGATGCATGAGCTCTTGATTTTTTTTTCTCAACATGAACAACTAATCGCCATTTGTAGAACCAATGGACACGGATGAGTTGTATATATGCATTGAGCTAGAAATGTCTAGGAGATGGGATGCCATTGCCAATATGAATCTTGATTTGGATATCAGAAAATCGTGCGTTTATTATGCTGTCCTTCTTATGCACGAGTTATGTACTGCTGCATTGGGAATAACTTTTTTCATGACTTGGGAATTTGTTTACATGAATTCAGAATACATTGGTAGCATTCCAACGAAACCAAGGCACCGAGTACATCCAGTTGAAAAATAGAAATAACAAGTGAAATATGGGACAAACTTGTGCTACCTTTTATTGTTTAACCCCAGAATAAAAAATGCAAGTCATACTACACAAGAAATGGTCTCTCAACTATACCATAACCATGAAAATCTAACAGGAGAGGGGAAGAAATGAGATATAACTAAACGACCCTAGTGTAGCAATCTCAAAACTTTCTATTAGGCAGTGAACCTATATACCATAATGTGCTTATAAATTTCCCCTGGATTCACAATCTGTGAAGGAAAATTGGGATGATTTACAGAATCTGGGAAGCCTTGTGTTTCCAAACAAAGTGCAGCATACTTTGAGTAAACAAATCCACCTTTTCCCTTAGCATTTTCCAACATATTACTTGTGTAAAACTGGACACCAGGTTTATTTGTCCACAGTTCCATCTTCCTACCTGATTTGCTTTCTTGAACAATTGCCACCCTTTGCAAATGCTTTCCCTCAGTATTATCCAATACATAGTTGATATCATATCCACCTGGTATATCACTGAACTTGCTCCCTATTGTCCTTGGCTTGAGGAAATCATAGGCTGTTCCTTCGACCGGAGTAATTTGTCCGGTGGGGATAAGCTTATCATTGACAGGAGTTATCTTTGATCCAAAAAGCTGAATGGTGTGGGAGAAAATGTTGCCGCTGGTGTGTCCACCAAGATTCCAGTAAGTATGTGATGCTAAATTGACTGGTGTTGCTTTGTTTAGAGGCGTTGCTTGCATGTTTATGGCTAACTTGTTTGTCCCAATGAACATATATTTCACCTTGACAGAAAGGTCACCAGGAAATCCTTGTTCACCATCAAAGCTATTGTAGGTAAGAATAAGATGACTATCTTCTTGATAATCTTCCACTGTCCATATCACATCACTGAATCCTCTGCTGCCCCCTGATTTAAAACGAATAATTTCATGTTAATCAAGTGATAAATTATTAAAATTGAGGACTTTTACAACAAAAAGATGAAAATTGAAAAATACCATGGAGTGTGTTTCCATGATCATTAGCTGGTAATTTGTATTGGACTCCATTCAACTCAAATTCTGCTCCTCCAATTCTGTTAGCCACGCGTCCAATAAGGCCACCAAAATATGTGGTGTCGTTCTACAATACATTAAATAATAACCTTAATCAAGAATCAAACATACAAAAATTCCACATCTCTTACAAAATTATATATGAATTTGTCCTTAAAAAAACAAAACATTATAAGAAATTACAAACCTTATAGTCATCAATGGAGTTGTAGCCAAGAACAACATCATCCAAATTTCCTTAAAACAAGGATTAAAAGTTAAGAGTGTTAGAAACAACAAGATATGAAACTGAAAGTGCATATAAATGTAGTAAGAAATAAGGAAAAATGACATCGTATAGCCACTCTCAAAATAATACCCGAAAAAGTATATAATTTTTGTATATTTTTTGTATATATATAAAATTATACAAATTTGATATACTTTTTTGTCTATCGAATGTAAATAGTTTCTGATCCGGGCGAGAAGAGGGAGAGAAGTATACCATTTTTATCAGGGAGTATGACAGAAAGAACGGTTGCACCATAGTTTGTGATCTTAACAGAAAAATCACCCTTCTTCAACTCGTAAATTTTTATTTCTTCGTCTGCTGTACATGGATTTCCAAGAATAAGAATGAAAAGAGCAAAACAATAGAGAAGAGAGGTTTTGGCCATTGTTGATATGGGGACAGAGAGATGGCTCAAAGATGAGTTTGCGTTGGCTGGTCTATAAATTGTCGTAGGTGAAGTTGTTTAATGACAAAAATGGCTAGAAATTTAATAGTAAAATATTTGGGAAATTCATGTTGATAAGGAAAGATATTTGAATAGTGTGGATAAGGACAAATATCCAAACAAAGAGACAGTAGTAAAGACGTATTAGGATTTTTGAGCAAGTATGATGCCACATTCTCGAGATTCTCCATTTTTTTATTTTTATGTACTACTATTTGTTCAACTTTAATTAATATTTTTTTGCTCCTTTCACACATATTAAATAATTTATTTTTTAGTATTTACTTATAATAAAATTAATTATATTAATTATAATTTACTCATTGAAAATATAACAAAATACTCTTAGGCTATTTACAGTAAGAATAACTTTAAAAAGAAGAAGTTAATTCTTTTTTAATATATTATGGATCATAAAAAAAGATCAAAAAGTTACTTAAAGTGGATTAGAAGAAGTAGCTAAAAAAATAGCCAAAAGATATACAAGAATCTTTTTCTAACAGAAATTAAGTTCCTTTTTCTGAAGTGAGTAAAATCCTCACATGTTAAAGCCACCATTATCATATACTTACAAAATAGGGATAATAGTATTTTTGGTTTCTCAATCTTTTATAAATGGTAATTTTGGTCCTTGTAATATGATTAATTATATTTAACCTTCATTTATTTAAATATGTGTTTTGCTCCATTTATATGTGAAATATATTGTATTTAGACTATTTTTAGAACTATATTTTCAAATATGGAGTAACAATACAAATTTAGTAGTCTGGCGATGTAAGGTATATAATTCAGCGACGATTAACCAGCAAAGGAATCAAAAGTGCATATTCACAACCAGATATCGAAATAACTCAAATTATTCACTCTTTAATTTTTTTTAGGAAGTGATAAAAGTTGTACTGATGATCTTACTACACAATGTTATAAATATTCTTTCATTTAGTTTAGGCTCAGTGACTCAGTAAAGTGATGGATCCAGAATTTTATGCAAGCAGGTTCAATCTTAGAAGTATATAACTTTAGTCGTAAAATAGTAGTTGTCAAGTAGGTTCAAATAAAATATTTATATAAAATTTACGCTACTTTAATCGTAATTTATACATATACATAGTATTTTTTCTTATGAAACGGATTCAACTGAACCCGCTTGGCTCCACGTGAGTCCGTCACCTCAGTCCATAAGGGTTTTGCTATTTCTTTTAAAATATCGGCGATAAGATTATAAGGCCATAAATGGAGTTACGGTTTGTTCAGATTCCGGGGATGGAAGGAATAAATAAAATATAAACTCATCTTTTTTCTTATTTTCTAGTAGGTGTTCTATTAATTCCAAACACGAGCTCTGACTTCTTTTACACTATGCAATATAATTTTTCCACTTTTTAAATATTATCCAAAATGTGGGACAGAAGTCAATAGGAGAAAGGATAAGTGACAAGTCAAGGGTATTGCAAAAGGCGTATTATACTTAGATTCCAAATAGTATCCTTTTTCAGCTCAACTTCATATTCTGTTTTTCTTAATTTCAATCAAACCCAGTACTTTAACTTTTAAGATGTGGTAGATCGAGCCAGTTTGGATTGACTTAAAAAAATGGCTCTTTTAAATAATTTTAACGAAAAAAACTAAAAAGAGTTTAAAAGTTAATTTGACCCGCTTAAAAATCAATCCAAGCACCCTCCTACTATTCAATTCTAATTTTTTCTCAACTTCTCAACTTGTCCGTCACATTAACTATACCGTCAATTTAATGGCGGTGGTGTTTGTCGATAAGAGTTTTCATATTACTTTTTTGGAAATTTGAAATGAAAAATGATATAAAGATAAGAGAATTTTCAAGCGCGCGTCAAACTGAGTTGCCATTTTTTCAGATGATGGGAATGCAAAAATAAAAAAGAATATATACTTTTAACGTAGATGTTCAATTTGAAAAGAGAAATAGCTTGTCAATTAAAGGCCACACGAGCTCTAACCTTTTGTACAAAGTATTAGTTCTCTCCCGAGTTTCACTCTCACTTCTCCTCTTATGCAAAAATCCTTAATATCTCAAATCCTTAGTATCTTCTGTCACTTCAACCATTCAAATTAGAACTAGGAATTAATAAGTGTGCCTTTACATTAAAAAAGAAAAACTATCACCCATGTATTGACTTTTTTTATTTCCCAAAAAAAAAAAAAAATTGTCAATGCACATGGGTGATAGGTCTAACACCAAGACATTTTGGCTCATTCTTTGAAATCACAGCATTGTTTGTTGTCAAACTTATGTTAAAAGATCCATAAGTGTCAAGAGAGAACATTGAAAGCCTGAGTAGCGCGAGCAACCTTGATAAACACGTCCTCTAAAGTTGTATCAGCCAAACCCCAAGCATAAACCGTGAATTTACTCTTTGCTTTCTCAACAGCTTGAAATACGTCTGCAATTCTAACCTCTTGCTTTGGCAACTCAAACTTCTGTGTCCCAGATATATGGTATATCCTGTTGGCATTTGGGGATAGGTGTCGCACCATGTGCTCCACTTCTTCCTCATTATCTGATGATGTTGTCATTGTAAACACATAACACCCTCCATATCTTGCCTTCAACTGGTATCCAATAGGAGAATAAATGGTCAGACCAGTTTGAGAATAAAAAAGAAGCAGATGGGAGAACAGAAGAGAGTATATACTTTTACTCAGCCTGGTAATTAATCATTACTTTCCAAAGCCTACCAAGTCTCCATTTCTCTTCATTCTTATGTGCGCACATTATGATTATTAGTATCAGAAGAATATCCGACTCCAGTAGCTCACCGCAGTGGAACACCACAGCATCAACAATAGAAATATACATAATTAACAAAAAAATCTTAAAAGCTTGGAATTACCTCTTTGGGATTTCCTAGGCACTGCAAGCTGCCATCAACGAATATTCCTAGTCGATCACATAGATGCTCTGCTTCTTCCATGGAATGGGCTGAAATGATTATCCTTATGAGTAGTCATACTAATAATCTCATTAACCAACGGTAAAAAGGGAACAAGGAAAGAATTCAGGTGTGCAAAGCCCAACATATGCTGGGCTGGGATGTGAAATTCACATATGATTAAAGTGGTTAGAACTACCCTAAGTTGCACAATGTTTGTTCCTTTCAAAAGGTGGGAAACAAAGAAACAAGAGAAGTAATGTTAAATTACTTGTGAGAATAATTGCTCTATCTTGCTTTGCACGTTTGACAACATTCCACAAGTTATGTCGCGAAGCTGGGTCCAGTCCGGTACTGGGCTCATCCATGTAGACTACCTGGAATATTTCATAAACCACAAGAATATCAATACACATAACTCCGAATGTCTTCCCATGGGGATGAATGGTAGAATTAACATACCTTGGGATCTCCAATCAGTGAAATAGCAACACTTAGCCTCCTCTTCATTCCTCCACTGTATTTACCAGCTTGCTTATCAGCAACGCCCCCATGAAACAAGTTGACACTCTTAAGAGATTCTTCAACCGCCTGTACGTAGAAAAGTATAAGTAACCAAAATAAAACATATATCTGCTTTGGATGAGGAGTCAAGTCTATCAAGATTTTGTCTTTCAAGTTGCCTCGACAATTCGTTTCCCTTTTCCTATAACACCAAAACATGAAGATTAAGGAACTTTAAGGATTTTTGTGCGTCTCTGTGTCTGTGTGTGTGTGTGTGTGGG
>ML414493.1:0-17733 GCA_005239525.1 Nicotiana knightiana | reverse complement strand
GGGGGGGGGGCGGAAACTCCCCTTTCATTTCCGTTTTTTCTGGTTAAAAGGGGATTACCTTAATGACCATACCCTTTATATTACACAGTTTATTTTTGTTCTTTTCTTATTATTTAAATGATCGATTATTGTTATAAATAGTATTTTATTTACGTTGAATGTTTATATTTTAGAGAGATTTTAGTGTTTGTTATTTGGTGACTAAGTCACTTTTTTCCTATAAATAGAGGGTTTCTATTTCATTGTAATTGATCCCAAAATCAATAAGAATTCTCTCTCCGTGCTTTTCTCTGCAATATTTTTCTTCTTATTTTATTGTTTTATAACACGTTATCAGCACGAGACTCTAACCAATTGAGTATAAATTTTGGGATTAAGCATAATGATTGTCAATTATCCCATGAACTTCCTTCAAGATTAAATTATGCAGGTAAGTATTTTACTTTATTTTTTCTTTTAAATTCTTCAAATTCTATAATTTGATTTTAAATACAAGCAAAGACGATAAACTTTGATTAAAACTCTAATAGAGTTTGCAAGAAATTATAATCACCCGAAGTGGTAAAATTTCTATGTCTTGCCATGATCAAATTCATGTATGATTGTGGGCAAAGAAGTGAAAACTCGTCTCGTTGAATTTGCTTCATTCTCATTCCCCTTAAGAGAATGTGATAGCAATACGTGATAAGTCTGAAAGAATACAAAATTATTACCATGAAGATATCAATGGATGTGGACGTGTCAATAGACGAAATTATAATTATCATCATTGTGATAATGAGAATAAAGATTCTCAAAATAATCTTTCACTCTGTGAAAGTAATATTTTGTCATCGATTTGACATGAGATTTTGTAAAGCACATATAAATGATTATGGTCCATTCATGATGTGAATGTGACAACATCTGATTTATAAATACATATTCATTCTTGGAAGAATATGAATGTGCTAGTGGTAGCGAATATTCCACACCCACCTCTAAGAAGAGGTTTGAGATGAAATAAGAAAATAATGTCATTATTATGGCATGAATGGTCATTGATCACGTACCTATTGTGATTATGCCAAATATTTTGGCAATGTGATCATTAAAAGACAATGGTAATGTAAGAAATAGACTTGCATATAATTTTGACCATGGTCATGACCATAATGATATAGCTTTCTCTTTAAGAGTTTATTCACCATATAGATGTTGATGAATATGTTTTAGTACAAAATTAATTGAGCGCTCTGGAAGAGCCAATTGTTAATATTTTGGAGGATTACAATTGACTATCATGTCAATTTATTGTGTCATAGTAAGTCTCAAAGGAACTTATTGAGTTTCTAAAGTATTCGCGAAACCAGTTGGTTATATTGAGACTATAAATAAAGGAAATATTTAATATCTTCTAATGCTACAACTTATAGCAGGGTAATATATATGTGAAAAGCTACCCGCTTTATTCTCCAGTTTGTATTACACAAACAAAAGAATGCTACAATAAAGTGGATGTTTATTGATATAAAAATTCATATCATAATAAAATTGGAGTTTATTGATAATTGCACACGTCATGGTGTAAACCTGAAGTTTATCAATATTGATAATTTATCCAGTTGGCATAATCAGTTTAGCCATATCAATTTAAGTATGATGTGCAAAAATAAAAGAGAATTCACATGGGTAAATATTAAAGAACTAGAAAGTTCTTTACGAATTCCCTTATATTGTTTGTTCTCATTAATTAATAGATCAGCTAGAATTGGATTGAATCCAATGAATGCTGAAAATATCAAAGGTAAATAGCCATTCACCTGCCATGTATACCACATAAGATGCATCTATGAGATGGTTACATGTGCAATTATTATTAACCCGCAATCTGGTGTTCGCGAGGTAACTTGCTCAATAATTTAATTTAGAGCATAATTTCCAAATTTTCTATTCAAGATAGTTTATCTTGATAAGTTGGTTTACATCACAACTGGTTTAGCAAAATGATTTATTGAGTGCCTCTACTTAATAGCTAAACTATTACTTATGAGAACAAAGTTATTTATATTACTTTGATATACATTATATACGAAAGTATATTACATTCTCCCCTCAAAAGTGGTTCAGGATCAGGAACCAAATAATTCTATCTTATTATTATTGATGCGCAATATATATTTTGATTAACACCATAATGCACAAAGATGGATTCCCAAATTTGAGGAAAAAAGTTAGATTTTCTAACATGAGGGAGAGACAAAATAAACAGTTGAGAAAAGGTTATGTGGAGTGAATTATCATTTGTACCTCTAGATCCTTGAAGATACTATGAACTTGAAGTTCATAAAATAATAATTCATCTGCAATGCAAAGCATGTCAGACGCATTTGCTGACCCAAAGAAAGTAACTATATTCTCACTAAAAAAGCTCATATTAGAATAAGTCCTAGAAAGACAAAGTCTATGATACGCTTAAAACATATAGAAAAATCGATTTCAAATAGAATTCTTGATAAAGAAGATGAGCAAATGACCATAATAAGGAGGCAAGTGAACTAGAAGTGTTAGCATAAACTTTAATTCTATACCAGGATCTTGAACATGATAATCTTACATATAATCGTTATAGAAAACATACATGAATCGTAAGCCATTATCGTGAAGCGGAAGCGTTTATCGAAATTGGTGTCTCACCTCTTGCCCTAGTTTTACGTTATCGCCGCCTATAATGATGGAAGGAAAAATACGGCAACCCTAATGGGTGGGGAGAGGACCAATTTAT
The DNA here is from genome assembly GCA_005239525.1 of Nicotiana knightiana. NCBI lineage: Eukaryota > Viridiplantae > Streptophyta > Magnoliopsida > Solanales > Solanaceae > Nicotiana > Nicotiana knightiana. Next base: position 14,969 of record ML414493.1, on the reverse strand, counting down.
AGAGGTTCTCATTTAATCTGGTACGTCCATCAAGTAACCGATTGGACAGATGAGATTTAATCATAATTAAATATTAATTATGGGCCTTAAGCCTATTAGGCCACATACATGTAGGAAAATAACTTACAAGAATATCACATGACATAACACTTTATAAAATCTCAGGAGAGGTTCAGATACTTGAAAATATGAATGAAGAGATCTCTATGTTATGTATTAATGCAAAAAAATATTGGAACCGATATAAAATGCTCGTCGCCGACATCTATGATAGCGCTAAGTATAGATGAGGACCTCAAGTCTGTTGAATACAGACATAAAAATATTGGTCAAATACAAGAGACACAATTCAAATAGAATTGGTTTCATATGAAAGACATGTAGTTTTGGACATGTAGTTCAAACACTTGAAAGTATAAAGTCAATGATGAATTCAATCACTTTTATCTATCTTATATGTCTAGAATGACATGAGAACTTGATATGCATCTAAAGTGTTTTTATATGGCTTATCTAACTCAACTTATATGACAATCCTTGAAGGATTTAAATGCTTAAAGCATATAAAATTTTTGGTCATGAAATAGTACATCCTAAGTACAATTTGTGCATATTTCTATCTTACTATAATTATAAGCATGATAATGTGATAGCGAGAATTTTGAAGGTGCAACATATTCATTGGAGTTAATATGACTGATTTATTCACCAAATCTTTGCCGACGTCAACCTTCAAGAAGTTAGTGCACAAGATTGGGATGCAAAGGCTTAAATATGTGAATTGATGCTCTCATCAGGGGGAGTTAATGCGCGTTGCACTCTTTTTTTCTTACAAGGTTTTGTCCCACTGGGTTTTCTTTCCAAGATTTTTAACGAGGCAACCAAAAGGCATATTGTTAGATATGTGTACTCTTTTTCCTTTACTAGAATTTCTTTCCCACTGGGTTTTATTTTAGTTAAGATTTTAATTAACGAGGCAAATTATCTGTTGAACATACATTCAAGGGGGAGTGTTATAAATAATATTTTATTTATGGTGAATGTCTATATTTTAGAGAGATTTTAGGGTTTGTTACTTGGTGACTAAGTCACTTTTCCCCTATAAATAGAGGGTTTTTATTATATTGTAATTGATTCCAAAATCAATAAGAATTCTCTCTCCCTTTTCTCTACAATACTTTTCTTCTAATTTTATTATTTTATAATAATTATAAGTTAAATAAAAAAAATAGATAAATCACCACCTAAATTTAGTTTCTTTACGACCTTTACTCTTACTCTTGTCTGAAGTAACAGCATGTGCCGCAAAACTTCTAAAATAACTTATTTGAGAAGTATTTTTGGTGAGAATTAGTTTATGTATTGCTTATTAATTTGAAAAGTACTTATTATGAGCAACAATTAGTGTTTTGTCAAACTTCTAAAAAAGTGATTTTAAGGATATTTAAAGTGCTTTTTGATAGGTGCTGCTTGGTATTTTCCACTGGCAATTGGATTCACATACACTGACAGGAGAAGGAAGCATTCAGCTTATTATTTTGTAATAGCTAGTTCATTAAATTTTAACTTTTCTATCCTTTTAGTAGCTAGTAGCTAGTAGCTTCATGCAACTTCTATTTTAGCTTGAACATCTTGTAAGCTTTGGACCCATTTTGGGATTTTATTTATATATTAGTCAGCTTGCCTAGTGGTATATTTGCCTAAAAAAAATACTTTTGGAGAGAAGCTATATTTTTCTGCTTCTCTAAATTATTTCTACTTCTATTTGATAGAATGCTAAAAAATAATGAAGAACAAGACAAGACAAGTTTTGGGTGAAATCTCTTATCCCTTCTCATTGATTCAACAAGTATTTATAGGCAAAGAAATAAGACAAAACCTAAACTAATTGGGAAACCTAAACCTAATGGGCTAGGAATTAATTAATTGTAACCTACTCCTAAATAACATAGGAAATATACAAATCTAGAATATTCCTTATTTACTTTTGTTTCCTTATCACTATTCAAAAATACTTTTTTTTTCTTCTAAAAGTTTGACCAAAAGCTCTAACTTTGAAAAAAAAAATACTTTTTTAATTAAAAAGAAAAAATTCTTTTAAACTCAAGAAAGCTTGGTCAAACAGGCTATAACTTTGACTCGCACCAGCAACAATCTTAACTAGCTAATTACGTACAAACTTTGCCTATTAGTTAAAATACAAGCTAAGATCTGACATTGTAAGTTACGTTATTTTTAATAGATGTCGAGTACCACTACGCTTATTACTCACTGTTGGGATAATAAGTTATGGACTCATTAGAATAATTATTAAGATAGTCTTTATAAAAATTTCAGTTATATATAAAGTTCAAGCTAGAAACCCTGAGATGCATATATTCACCAACGACTATATTGTCTGGTCATCAATTTAGAAAAGGAATACGTAACTTCTTAACTGAGTAGCACTGCTATTAAAAGGTTTCGTTTATAGCATAAATTATCCAATCTTAATTAATATTAACTTATCAAAGTTCACGCTCAAGTCCGTAGTGGTTAAGTTACGTTCCAAGTAAAGTTACGATGAGATTCACGTAGAAACATGCAACCAACTATGAGAGGCCAGCAGCTTCTGTTCACTTAAAATCGCACGAAGATCCAAACAAATTAATATTAATTAATGCATGCAGTTTATAAATAGATTGATTTAAAGATAGCTTGAAACTCGATCTTTAGCTACGTGCACAAAATAAAAAATTTATATGACTAACTTTCTTTTGTTGCAAATTAGAGCAAATCAACACTCTTTTCTAAGGGTTAATTAACTTTTATTATAAAGTGATGTATATGATTTAAATAATATTTTTTTTTTAATAATTGGGAAAGCGATATCATCGTCCATCGCTATAGCACTTTTAATCGTTTGGCTGTAACATAAATCTTCTAAACAAATATTATTAGGTAAATCCAGTATTAGTAGTTAATGGGCTAATCAATAATTAGACAATGATACATAAATCGTGGGCTAGCCAGTTTTCGGACCGGTAATTGAAAAATAGCCAGCATTTGCAAAGTCATTGAAAAATAGCCACGATTCTGCTGCAACACGGAAAGTTCCAGCATAATATATTAGAGATTGGTGCACCTGTGTATGAATTTCCAGCATATTATGCTGGAGCTCCAGCACACGAAAAGTTTCAGCATAATATACTGGAGATGAGAGCATCTATGTATGAACTTCCAGTATATTATGTTGGACTAGTATATTATGCTGGAACTCCAGTATATTATGACAGAGTTCCAGTGTAGTTCAAGCATAATATACTGGAACTCTATCTAATATACTGGAGTTCCAGCATAATATACTGGAACTCCAGTATATTATGCTGGAAGTTCAAATGTAAAAAATTCAAACTCCGGTATATTGTGCTGGAATATTTTTCAGATTTTAAACAATATTTTCGTTCAAATTTATCTTTACATAAAAAGTGATTAAATTTCAGTAACTTTTAAAATTATGAGTATTTTTATATTATCACTTGTAAATCTCGTTATTTTTTAGTTTCATCCTAAATCGTCTTGGCCAAATCTTTCTGAGTTTTTATATTCCACTGTTATAGTACTAGACCGTTTTAAGTGACAAATTTGACATTACTTATGGTTGCAGCTCTGTTTCTTTTCTTTTTCAGAACTTATGGTTTCAGATGAAGACTAATAAACGTGATGGAATAGTTATTAATCCGTAAGTACTTACTCACGTTCGAAGGTGGAGCCAAAATTTTAAGGTTATGGGTTCTGATTTTGTCACTGAACCCTAGTTCATTGTAGTTAATGAGTTCACAATTAAATATTTTTACATATTTAATAATTTTTTTAATACAAATACAAGGTTTAAGCAAAAATTATTGTGTTCGTTTGAACCCATAACTACTACACTACCTCCACCTCTACTCACACCAAATGTTTATACCAAATCAAGTAATTTAATCTTGATAGCTAAAAATTAAAATGAAGATATATATATGTATTTCATATGCTTTTTTTCCCCTTCAAAAAGTTTACACTAGACCAAAATATTTATTTAAATTTTTTTCCAATATTTTTTGGAATCGCCATGTAATTAATTTTTTAATATTTAAAAATAATTATTTCCTAGAATTTAGGACTCTGAAATCAATTAAGTTTTCTTATTAAATTTTTTCTTATTTGATTAAGAATTATTTTTCGTAATTATTTTTGAACTTCTTTTGCGTATGGACTACGTGCAACATCAATATTAAGACAAGCATCACCCAAAACTTTAGGGTGCTTTTTATACATGTGGACAAAGAGTTTGAGGTGCATATAAATTTGTTTGTCTGTAAATGGTTTGTTCATTAACGAGAGATAGAGAAAATAAAGAGAAAAAACACTGGAAAAAGTTCTACGATAAATTTTCTAAGCTTAGCCTATAAGATAAGTTTGTATAGACCTTCTATTTCACGCACATAATAGTTGATTTCTGTTATAAAATAATAAGAGAAGAAAAAGAGAATTACGGAGAAAAATAGAGAGAGAATTTTTATTGATTGGGATCAATTACAATAGAATAAAACCCCTCTATTTATAGGAAAAAAATGACTTAGCCACCAAGTAAAATCTCTAAAATCTCTCTAAAATATAGACATTCACCTTAAATAGAATTCTATTTATAACATTCCCCCTTGAATGTAGACAATGTACCTCGTTAAAACCTTAACTAAAATAAAACTCAGTGGGAAAAAAATTCTAGAGAAAAAAAAAAGAATACACATGTTTAGAAATACGCCTTTTGGTTGCCTCGTTAAAAACCTTGCAAGGAAAATCCAGTGGGACAAAAGCTTGTAAGGGGAAAAGAGTACAACGCAAATTAACTCTCTCTGATGAGAGCATCAATTCACATCCTTGAGTCATCGCATCCCGATCTTGTACACTAGCTTCTTGAAGGTTGACATTAGTAGAGATTTGGTGAACAAATCAGTCATCTTATCACTTGAATGAATATGTTGCACCTTGAAATCTTCATTCTTGTATATGTATATATATATATATAATGTCTTCATATAATGTCGTGGAATAGCCTTTTTCAATATCTCCATAGAGGAAAAAATTCTCGCTATCACATTATCATGCTTATAGTTATAGCAAGATACATATATGCACAAATTGCACGTAGGATGTGGTACTTCAAGACCAAGAATTATATATGCTTTAAGCAATTTAAATCCTTCAAGGATTATCATATAAGTTAAGTCATATAAGCCATATAAATAGATTTTAGATGCATATCAAGTTTTATGTCATGCTAGACATATAATATAGATAAAAATGATTGCATTCGTAATTGACTTTATACTTTCAAGTGTTTGAACTACATGTCCAAAACTATATGTCTTTCATATGAAACCAATTCTATTTTGAATTGTGTCTCTTGTATTTGGCCAATATTTTTGTATCTGTATTCGACAGACTTAAGATCCTCATCTATACTTAACGCTATGATAGATATTGTCGACAAAAATTTTTATCAGTTCCAATATTCTTTTTCATAAAGACATAACATAGAGATCTTTTCATTCATATTTTCAGGTACCTGAACCTCTCCTGAGATTTTATGAAGTGTTATGTCATGTGATCTTCTAGATCACTTGCCTCATTATGATCATTTTGATCATTTGCTCATCTTCTTTATCAAGAATTCTATTTGAAACCGATTTGTCTATATGCTTTAAGCGTACCATAGACTTTGTTATTCTAGGACTTATTCTAATATGAGCATTTTCCGTGAGAATATAGTTACTTTCTTTGGGTTAGCAAATGCGCCGGGCATGCTTTGCACTATATTGCAGATGAATTATCTTTTTATGAACTTCAAGTTCATATTATCTTCAAGGATCTAGAGGTACAAATGATAATTCATTCTACATAACTTTTTCTCAACTGTTTATTTTGTGTCCCCCTCATGTTAGAAAAAATAACTTTCTTCCTCAAATTTGGGAACTCATCTTTGTGCATTATGGTGTTAATCATAATATACATCGCACATCAATAATAATAAGATAGAATTATTTATTTCCTGACCTTGAACCACTTGTGAGGGGAGTGTAATATACTTTCGTATATAATGTATATCAAATTGATATAAATAACTTTGTTCTCATAAGCAATAGTTTAATTATTAAGTGGAGGCACTCAATAAATCATTTTGCTAAATCAGTTGTGATGTAAACCAACTTATCAAGATAAACTATCTTGAATAGAAAATCTGAAAATTATGCTCTAAATTAAATTATTGAGCAAGTTACTTCGCAAATACCAGGTTGCGGGTTAATAATAATCGCAATGTAACCATCTCATAGATGCATCTTATGTGGAATACATGACAGGTGAATGAGCCCATATTCACCTTTGATATTTCCAGCATTCATAGGATTCAATCTCAATTTTTGTTGGTCTATTAATTAATGAGAAAAAGCAATATAAGATAATTGGTAAAGAACTTTCTAGTTCTTTAATATTTATCCATGTGATTTCTCTTTCATTTTTGCACATCATACTTAAATTAATATGGCTAAACAAATTATGCCAACTGAATAAATTATCAAATATTGATAAAGTTCATATTTACACCATGACGTGTGCAATTATCAATAAACTTCAAGTTTATTATGATATAGGATTTTACATCAATAAACATCCACTTTATTGTGATATTCTTTTATTTGTGTAGTACAAGCTGGAGAATAAGGCGGGTAGCTTTCCACATACATATTACCCCGCTACATAATAGAAGATTTTAAAATCTTTCATTTATTTATAGTCTCAGTATAACCAATCGCTTTCGTGAATACTTTAAAAACTCAATAAGTTTCTTTGAAATTTACTACGACACAAATCCTTATTGGCAATCAATTGTGTTTCTCCCAAATAGTAATAATTGGTTTTCTAAAGCTCTCAATTAATTTTGTACTACCATATATTCATCAACATCCATATGGTGAATATCTTTCTCAAAGAGAAAATTATGTCATTATGGTCATGGTCAAAATTATATGCAAGATATATTTCTTGCATTACTGTTGTCTTTTAATAATTACATTGCCATAATATTTTGGCATAATCACAATAGGTACGTGATCAATGACCATTCATGCCATAATAATAAAATTATTTTCTTATTTCATCTCAAACCTTTTTCTAGAGATTAGTGTGGTACATCCGCTACTACTAGCACATTTATATTTTTCCAAGAATAAATATGTATTCATAAATAAGATGTTGTCACATTCACATCATGAATGGACCACAATTATTTATATGTGCTTTAAAAAATCTCATGTCAAATCGATGACAAATATTACTTTCACAAAGTGAAGGATTATTTTGAAAATCCTTATTATTCTCATTATCACAATGATGACGATTATAATTTCGTCAATTACAACGTCCACATCCATTGATACCTTCACGGTAATGATTTTATTTTCTTTCAGACTTAACACATATTGCTATCACATTCTCTTAAGGGGAATGAGAATGAAGCAAATTCAATGGGACGAGTTTCCACTTCTTGTGCCCACAATCATACATGAAGTTGATCATGGCAAGGCATTGAAAATTTTATCACTTCGGGTGGTTGTAATTTCTTGCAAACTCTATTAGAGTTATAATCAAGGTTTATTGTCTTTGCTTGTATTTAAAATCAAATTATAGAATTTGAAAGAGAAAACTAAAGTAAAATACTTACCTTAAATCCAGAATTTAATCATGAAGGAAGTTCATGGAACAATTGACAATCATTATGCTCAATCCCAAAGCTTCTACTCAATTGGTTAGAGTCTCGTGCTGATAACGTATTATAAAACAATAAGAGAAGAAGAAGAGAATTACAGAGAAAAGTAGAGAGAAGGAATTCTTATTGATTGAGATCAATTACAATAGAATAAAACCCCTCTATTTATAGGGAAATAATGAGTTAGCCACCAAGTAAAATCCCTAAGACCTCTCTAAAATATAGACATTCACCTTAAATAGAATTCTATTTATAATAATTTCTAAATATTTTAAAAAATAAACGTGGAAGTTATATAATTATGTTACTCGATCCAAAGTTTTGTCTGCCTAGTGCTTAGGGATTAATCAAATGGTGGTGCGTTAATATTCTCCTATATATAGTTGCAGTCAGAGGATGGAAACTATTTTTATTCTTTTTTTGAAAAAAAATTGAATAATTGTTGCTTTGAATTTTTTGGTAATAAACTGTGAATATTACCATAACAACCCAAAAGCTTTATATCCTAAGAGCATCAAGTGTACTAGCTTATACCAGTACAACACGACCTCTAATACATCCGCCTAAATACATGAATTCATCCACTGCAAAAACAACTGTACTACAAACTAACTACACAATCGTTGTATCAACAATGAACATTGTCTTGCTCTTTTGAACTCTAAGTACATGCTCAATTTTTCTTTGAGCTCTTTATTGATTTGACCAATACAGAATTTCATGTTCAAGTTGATTTGTCTAAAAATTTTCAGTTCCTAGCTTGCCAAGTATAATATACTATTGCTCTCATCATTGCTGATGTTACTTCCTTTCTAAATTGTTTCCAATGCCTCCTTCTAATCCACTGTAATGTCTTAAGTATTGTCATGTCTGGTAAATTGATGTCAGACCACCTTGCCAGTGCACCTCTCATAGTTTTCACCCAACAATAGTCACCAAATATATGTTGTTGAGACTTTAATACTCTCAGGTCACACATGCAACATTTAGCGTCTCCGGTGATATAAATATGCATCTGCAACAGTCTCTCCTTAGTTTGCAATTTTTGTTGATTTTCTAACCATAGCACAAATTTGTTCCTAGGTAGCATCACTCCACTCCATACCAAATTCATTTCCCAGCTTCTTGACATATGGCCTAATATTGCATTGCAACTTCTCGAAACAGAATAAGCATCATTACTAGTCAAAGTGTATGTGCTCCCATTGTACCATTGAGCCATGCTATGTTGTAATCCATCGATCTTCTTCCAATACCAGCTACAATCTGCAGGTGGATTGTGATCCCAAATGCTACTACAATACTAGCTGATGGCATTCTATTTTGCTCCACTTATTTGATGTTAAAGGTAACCCCAGATACCTCATAGGTAAAGTACCCACCGAGAAACCTGTGTTACTTAGGATTGTCTGCTTTAGATCTTCATCCATTCCTGCTAGGAAAATATTTGATTTTTCCATATTAGCCACCAATCCTGAAACTTCACTAAAGTGATTCACTACTTCCATTATTCTGTGAACGGACTGAACATTACCTTTGCGAAACAACATCAAGTCATATGCAAAGATTAGGTGAGTAAGCTTGGTAATTTTGCACATAGGATGAAACTAGAAATCTGGGAGTTCACCCATTTTTTTCAACCCTCTAGATTGATACGTCATGACTAGAACAAACAGTAATAGAGACATGGGATCTCCCTGTCTAAGCTCTTTCTTCCCGTCAAAATATCCAAATCTACTACCATTCACTTTTACTTTAAATGTAGTTGTTGTAACACACATCATGATCAATTGTATAAATGGTATAGGAAACTCATAGCCTTGAAGCACTTCCTCCAGAAATTCCGATCTAACCATATCATAGGTCTTCTTTAGGTCAATCTTCATCATACACCTTGGAGTAGTCCTCCTGTTGTAATGCCTCAATATGTTATGACATACGAGCACATTATGAATTAGAGATCTCCCTTATATGAAAGCTGCTTGGTTGTCTTCTACTATCAGTGGACTGGATTTACTTAGTCTCTTACAAATGATCTTAGAAATTCACTTGTAGAGAACATTGCAACATGAGATAGGCCTGAATTGGCTAGCTTGCAAGGGATTCACCACTTTTGGCATAAGAGGTATAATAGTTCAGTTTATCTGAGTAAGTAGTTTCCCATTGTCAAGGAATTCCAGAACTGTAGTTGTCACCTCCTCACTAATAATTGACCATGATGCTTTATAAAAATCATTCCGATAGCCATCTGGTCCAGGGCTCTTTGTTTCATTTATACTGAACATAGAACCCTTACTTCTGCACCTGTATATGGCCTTACCAACTGCATTTGTTGAGTAATTGACAGTGTCTTTCCATTCTTCATAAAACTTTGAAAAGCATGTGTCTTGTACCTACTCTTTGTTCCTAACAACTCTTGGTAATAGTCCACAAATATTTGTGCAATCTCTTCTTGATCTGATTTCATTCTTCCAAATTTGTCAGCTAGCTAAATTATAGCTTCTTGTAGTCTCTTGTGTTTAATCACTGAAAAGAAGTATCTATTATTATCATCTCCCAACTTGATGCATATGGATTTGCTCCTCTGTTGAAGGAATACTTCAACCAAGTAAGAGGATCTTTTGAAATTTTGAAACTATTGCAATTCTTTTGCCTACAGCCGAGCATCCAATGGATTTCTATGAAGTTCTGCTTGAGCTTTAGCCAGAGCCAATCTATCTGCATCAGTTGTTTCAACAATATTTTTGAAGTACCTTCTATTTAACACCTTTAGTTTTTGCTTTAGCATCTTTAATTTCTTAACCACTCTGAACATACTACACCCTAGTATTTCTCGTTCCCATCCCTCCTTAACTACATTAAGAAAGTTGGGATGAGTGGCCCATACGTTGCAGTATTTGAAAGCAACTTTTTCCATCCTAGGTGTATTTGTATTTGATAACTTGAGTGGAGATTTGTCACTGATCCCCTCTTCTAGATATTGTGCCATGAATACTGGCATTGAATTGAGTCAGTTAGTATTGATAAATACCCAGTCAATATTGGATAGGATCCTACTGTCACCATGTAAGTCATTCCATGTATACCTACTTCCACTTGTTGGTAGTTCAACCAGATCACATTGTTCTATACAATGATGAAACTCTACTATTTCAGCCATAGTTATAGGATTTCCTCCCACTCTATCTTCAATGTGCAAGCCAGAGTTAAAATCTCCCATAACAATCCATGGACTCACCATATTACTACTCATTGTATCTAGATAACTCCAAAGACTTCTTCTTTCTTCCTTTGTATTGGATGCATATACTACAATCATCATAAATGTGACTTGCATGCTGTTATGAGTAACCTCACATGTAATTGCTTGTGCATTCATAGAGCTTAGATTAATTTTGAAACGATCCTGTCTCCATGCCAACCAAATTCTCTCATTATAGTGCTCCCTCAAGTTAGTTACACTCCTTCACCCACCAAATAGCTTTTTAGTCACTTGGTCAATTTTCTTAGTCTTTATTTTTGTTTCCAACATACCTATCAATCCTATCTCTTCTTTATTACAAAGGATTTTCACCTCTTTTTGTTTGTTAGGGGCATTCATACCCCTAACATTCTAACATAGCATGTTATCCATTACCCTTGGGAGGAGGTTCTTTCCCTCCCACATTTCTAACAACTTTACTTGCACCTGCTCTCATTGATAATATTCTTATTCATCTCCAACACTTGAAAATTATTTTGATAACTATTATCTCTAGCTCCCTTCCTCTGTTATATTTGTCGTCCTGTAGTTCTCACAACATTTATAGGAGTCACCCATCCTATACTATCCTGCCTAGGCTGAGTAATTTGATGTCCTGTTGCACTATTGTTCCCTTTCCTTTGCATGTCCTCTGCTCCTTCCTCCTTATCAGTTACTTGAATCACTTGTTTGCTCCTAATTCATCTTTTTTCCCCACTAGTCTCCTCTGTTGGTTTAGTATCAGCTGGCTGTTATTGTTTCCTTGCTCTACATACTTGGTCATCATGGCCATATTTCCTGCACACTTTACACAATGTTGGCTTCCAATTGTACTGCACTTTCTGTTCCATTAACAACACTTTCTCATTCTTAAATAAAACTTTGTCAGGCAATTTGGTATCCATCTGAACCTCTACCAGGAGGCGTGCAAAGCTCAGCCCATCTTCTTTTATGTGTGACTGTCAACCATCAATGGTTGTACTAAGAAACTCCCTATTTTGCTTAGGCCTTTAGGACTCCAATACCTGAAGTCCAGCCCAGGAAATTTCACCCATATGGGGATTGTGCATAACTCTTCTTTGGTGAATTCCATGTCTGCATGCCATGCTTTCACAATGACTGGTTTGTTGTCAAAATAATATATTCCCCCTTGTAACACCTCATTCTTTCATATCTCTGAATCAAATCATACTAGCACAATACCATTCTTTAACATTGACACCTTATTTATCATGTTTACCCCAGCGTCTACGCACATATCCATTAAGCACTGAGAATTGTGGGTGAGCTATCAGCACATAACACACTATTGCTGATTGTCAGAACTCTATCTCTGAGCTTATGTCCTCTGCCTCAATTTCACAAACAGCTCCCTCCTCGTGTATTTCAGGTTCTACAAATTCAAGTTTAAAGCCAACATTTGTTACCTTAGTTATATCAAAATTGTCCCAGATGGATCCCTTAGCATTCAACTCCGATGAAGCTTCAACTTCATCAGCCCGTGACAGTTTTCCGCTACTAGCTCCGGATTCACCACCTCCTGCCATTGTTGCGGTGACGATGATGTACCTTCACCCAATTCATCCATGCATGGTACTGTTCCATTAACTCCTTCCTCCTCGAGCTTCTTTCCTGGACTTTCACTTCCTTTCAGCTTATCATCCTTCTTCCTTTGATGATACGCACCCAAACCGATGGTTTCTCGTGCCATAATTCCCTTCTGCGAGGGATTCCGAGCTCTCTTTCCCATGGTGGCGCATGTTATGCTATCATGCGCTGAGAGAGAAACGGAACCTACGAAATCTTTCAAATTCTTTTTATATTTGTTGTTGTGAGCATGTGATTTTTTCTCGCCGTATCGTCCTATAAAAATCCCAATAAATCAATGGATTTTATGAATTTTGTTGATTTTTCGGTAATTAATTGTGAATTACTTGCATTGTTTGCATATCCATAATTCATCTTTCAAAATTATTAAAAATTTCGCATTAATATTATCAAGGAATTATGAAGTTATTATTTATAATTAATTAAATAATAGACGAATGACGAGTATTTAACGTAATGTAGTTTTTAATAACTAATTACTATAAAAATTAATCATTTTTATTCGATAAATCATACATTTAATTAAGAATATATAATTGGTTATTTTATTCTTAATTAATATGTAAATAGATGAAAAATAAGGTTTAAAAATAATTGCTAACATTTGTTGGATTAAATTAGATTTGGACTTATTTAGGTTCTTTAGTTAATTGAGAAAAAAAAAAGAAGCCAATTTCGGACCTGGGCTTGAAACTACCCAGGCCCAAACCCAATCCCTAAAAACGAACAACCCAGCCCAAATCCCTTACACCCGGCCTGCCCCAGCCTAACCAAAACGACACAGTTTTAGGCCAAGTCCAATCCCAGCCATTGATCTATCTTTGATCCAACGTCTGGGAACTGACCACCCTTTTAATATTTAAATGTCCAAGCCCCACCCCATACCCTCATTTACAAAGTCCAATCCCCTACCAAAACCCTAGCCGCCCGCATCCCCTTCGTCTCTCTCAACCTGGCTAACCCAAACCCTAGCCGCCCCAGAATCCCACCGCCGTCCGGCCACCAGACCTCCTCCAATAAACCCCAACTTCCCACCAGACAACCACCATCATCTCCTCTATCACCTCCCGTTATTAACTTTCCTAAAAAACCAATCGATTTTCCTGGTTTTCAGATCTAAAAATCTGAAAACCCCAAAATTACTCCCCGGCCGATTCAAGGACAACCAATGGTTCAGACCTTCATGGGTCGATTGCTTTTAACTAGAGCAATCTATTCATGAAGGTTTGATTCATTTTTCAAACCCCACTAGATCCGGTAAGGTCCAACGACCCCCTTTCTCTTTCCCGGCCAAAAAACCCCTTTTACGGGTATCCCTTCTTCCCCTTCTAACTGTTTTTGTGCTATTAGCATGAACATGTCATGATTTAATTATTTTTGTTGTATCACTGTGTAGATCTTGTGTTTTCTTTCATTGCTTTCTCCCACCTGTGTATATTTCTTCCTCATCGTTTCAATTTAAGCTCTAAATGTATTTCATGACAGTCATATCTTGATTTTTGTTCTCGTCAATTAAGTAATTAGGTTTCCCTGTTTAACCATATTTCCTAATTTAGGTTTCGTCATTGTCTGCATGTATGACTTTTCTGTCTTGATTCGCATTACCTTCGATTTCGATTGATTTAGTATTTAACACGTTATGCAATTCCGGACTGTTTTTGCAACCATGTTTAATCATTTAGGTTTTCCTGTTAATCACCATTGATTTACTAAAGGTTCTACTTGTTAAAATTAATAGTTAGATTTATTGATTCATGCTTAGTTTTTCAGATTGCCTTCACTGTCGCTACTTCCCACCTTCAATTGATTGATTACTCTAATTCGTCTTCTGATTTTAGTATAATTTGAGGGTTAATCATCCACCCAGATTAATCGATTAAATAATAGTTTAATTAGACAATTATACACGACTAATTAAGTATACATTTGAACTAAATAATAGTATAATTGACCTAAGTCTAAGAAGTTTAACCTAATTAATCTAAAGTAATTAATTAATCTGAAATTAATCAACCCTTGATAAAGCAACAAAAGTTTAGCTACTAATTAATTAAATTAGAATAGATTTACTTATTACCTAGTTATTAAGCTAACTAACTTTCTTTAATCAAACTAAGATCTTAGAATGATCAAAATAGATTAAAGTTCAACTATATAGAATTAATCACTCAATTGACTAGAGTTAATAGATAAGTCTAATTGCACCTAATGAAATTGTTTAAACCAATTAATTTAATTAACTACTGATTTTAATTCAAATGTTAGTCTACTTGAGTAAATTAATTAGGCAATAAGGAATTAGTCACACTTAACTAGTAGACCTAATTTAAA